>JANIJG010002371.1:69238-81752 GCA_024611175.1 Megaceryle torquata
AAATTTTTTTTTTTTTTTTTTTTTTAAATTTCCTTTCCCCCCCCCCCCCCCCCCCCCAGTTTTAGAGTACAGGCATTAATTATTAAGACAAGGTCAGAATAAACCAAAATAAAGCATCATCATATTACAGGGAAAGAAAGAAACACTTTTTTTTCAGCAGGAATAATATTCCTAACCATTAGGCTACTAGTTCATGTCCTGTTTCTTTCACTTGATGAGCCAGGCCTGACCTGATAAAGGCAAAGCTTGGGGAATCTAGGCAAAAAGCAATGTATGACTAAGCAAGGGTAAAAATTTGGATCTGAGCTCATAAATTTCTGTTCAGTAGTACTTCAGGTGCCTCCTTTATTTGATATGGTCATTTAGCTGCAGCTTACTTCAAGACAATTTTATTTTTGGTGTTAGGTTAGCAGTGGATCTCATATGCATCTTGCTTATTCTTTCTGAAAAAACTAGCACGCAACATTCTTTCTCTTTTTTTATTTTTCTGTCCTTGGTATGTCTTACAAATTTTGCTTAATATTACATCTTTTGTCATAGTTCCTGTGTGACTGATATGGTAGCTGCCAAGATGCAGTCAGAGGTGAGCACCATGATAGGGAAGTACTTAAGCACAGGTGACAGGCTGCATGGCAGCAACAGCATGACATTTTATCTGGAGACAGAGACAATGCGGGCAGTAGCACATTGCATTTGATACACACAGGGGAGAGCTGTGGTAAGTGTGGCAATGTACAAGTAAGTGCTTTGAAAGAATATATCAGGCAAAATCTGATTTATATTAAGAAAAGAGAAAAACAAAAACAAAAAACACAAAACAAACAGAAAGAATGTAATGAAAACCAAAGGAATAGATTCTATACCTTAAGATCAATTTCATCCTACATTAAGTTCTATGTATACTGTACACATACAACATTAAAAAATACCTAAAATGTAGATTACACCTGTCAGCTGGAAGATTTAATTCCACACAGTCCTAGCCTGTGAAAAGGCTTGAGTGTCCCTGCCTGATATGCATTAAATATTACCTTATTTCGCTAGCAGTTCCACTGACATGAGTAAAAGTTGCAGTGGTAGGTTCCTGTTGGGCAAAAGCAAAACAGAGGATCAATCGTTCACTTTGGATAGGTTTCCCTTGAAACTTATTTAATTTCTGTGTTGCTCATAATTCACAGCAGCAAATCAAAATAAATGGAATAGTGAACAACCCTGAGACTCTTCTGGAAAGTTAGAAGTCATGTATTTAAGATCAAGTACTAATATCTTTCATTCATATGGTCCATTGAATTTTGTTTTAAAAAATATTGGAAGGAAGAGAATGAAGGGTATAACAGTTCATTGAGACCCACCACTGGCTAACTGTCTTTTTACTTTTGTTGATCTTTTTACAGATGAATCCTCATATTGTCACTGAGTTGTTACAAACCACAGAAGAGCCAGCAGTGGAGGTATGTTGCTTTTCTGCAGCACCATTATTCCCCACAGCTGGCAGGATTTTGGACAAAAACATTTCTACTTTTCTGGAAAGCACATGGAGAGAAGGCAAAGAGATATATGTGCTAATAGGCTTTACTTTTTCTTCACAATAACCTGGATTCATGACATTGATTCAAAGTACAACTGTTATACTTTCAGCTATAGAGAAAAAAAATACAGAGAGAAAAATTAGTTTAGGCATATTTTCCTGTTGTATCTCTGCTCTATAATTTTTTACATTTATATATATGGGTCAAATTCTTAATAAACTTAAATCAATACAGATTAAATTGAATTAAATAGAATTATGCTGATTAAATATTTTCTATCTTTTAGAATTAGGCCATTGTGATGTAGCCAAAAATGCTTCATTTTATTGTCAAGAAATAAAGAGAAATATGACTGCAAGATAAGGATATGATTTCTATCTACATGACTCTTTTACACTATATTTCTTGGTTAGAGCTTGCATAGATTTCGTTCTTTTCAGACTTGGAATTAGTCAGTAACAAGCTTCAATTCTCCATTTTCCTGCCTATTTACACATCCCTTGAAGAGATCTCTAGAGCCCTCATGCCCTACTGTGGAGCTTGGTACCTTGCTTGGGTTGTGTTTTATAGGCACAGAGCAGTGATGTATAGTGTAGCATGTCATGTAAAACAGATCATACAGACAATTCAATGAAGGAAGAAGCACCAGCAAAAGATGAATAGCAACACCATGGGTTCCCAGAAAACTACATCCTGTAAATTCTCATTGCCATGAATGAATTATATCCTTATATCCAAAGGAAAGAGAAAGGAGATAATGAGACAGCAGCTTTCTGTAGGAAAGTCTTAGATAATTATTTTTACCTTTCTCCTCTGGTTCTCAAAAGATGTTCCATTATAGTAAAATTTACTGGAAATTTTTAGTTAACTGGACTTGCAGAGAGTTAGTTATAGCAAATATTGCTAAGGCACAGGATGTTAAAAAGTCTGAGGTTTCTTTAAATGCTTCCAGTGGCTTCAAAGTGGAAAACATAGATTTAGATTAAAAATTAGGAATAAATTCTTCACTATGAGGGTGGTAAAATACTGGAAGAGGTTGCCCAGGGAAGTTATGGATGATCCATCACTGGATGTGTTCAAGACCAGGTTGGATGGGGCTTTGAGCAACCTGGTCTGGTTGGGGGTGTCTCTGCCCATGGCAGTGGGTATGGAATTAGATAAACTTCAAGGTCCCTTCCAAGCCAAACTATTCTATGTTTCTCTGTTCCAGATGTCTAGTAATCTCCCTAGTGTCAAGAATTTTGCACTATCAGTAACACCAAATTAATCTTTAGCAAGAAAAAGATTTATTTTTTTTTTATATTCATTTAGCAACAAGCATACAATGAAATAAGAATGACCTAAACCAATATTCCTAGCAGTGAAATAATTTCATAGATAGGTTGAATGAAGGGGTCTTCTTTCCCATCTTAACAAAAACAAACAAACAAACAAACAAAAACCCCAAAACAACCCCAAAAACTAATAATAAAATAAATTCCAAGGGTTGTGTTGGATTTTTGTCTGTCAGGGTTTTGGTAGCTTGGAAGAGGGCTAATAGTGTGTCTTGGGTAAGAAGTTTCAGAAGCTCCCCTGTCTATGTCCAAGGCTGAGCTAATCAGCACCTCTGCATTAAGTTATTTAAGAAGGGAACATCTGTTGGGCAAGTTCTTTTGTTTTGGGTGTTCTTTTGTTTGGAGAGGAGTGGGATAGGAGAGAAACAACTAAGTTGCCACCAAGGTCAGTGGGGAAGTGGCAGAGTCGGGGAGGCACACTGGAACAGCCATTCCTCTTTAGCATGTGTTGAGATGGCAGGATGAGCCCTTGCAGCCTTTAGAGATCAGCAGTGGAGAAGAGCCCAGTCTGCAGCCTGTGGAGGACCCCAGGTGACCTGCAGGTGATTGCACCTGAAAGAGGCTGTGACTCTGAGAAAAGCTGGTGCTGGAGCAGTCCGTCTCTGAGAGGACTGAGGCCTGTGGAAGGGATGCACACAAGCTGGAGAAGTTTGCAGAGGACTGTGTCCCATCGGAGGAGTGACACATTGCAGCAGGGCAGGACTGTGCAGAGTTTTCCACCATGAGGAGGAAGGAGAGCCAGGAAAAACATGGAATGGAGTGGGCCTGACCAGAATCCTTATTCCCTATCACCTTGCGCTGATGGAGGGGAGAAGGCAGCAGATCTGGGCCCAGGAAGAAGGAAGAGGTGGGGTGAAGGGTTGTATTCAATATTTGGTTGCATTTATCATTGTCTTACTCTGATCCAATTGGTAATTTGTTGGTGGAATTGTTGTTTACATCAAATTGATATTGTTTCTCAAAGTCCAGTGTGTCTTTTGCCTGTGACCATAATTAGTGAGTGTGCCCTCCCTTGTCCTTTGTCTCGACTCTCCAGACTTTCGTCGTATTTCCTCCTTGACATCCCACCCAAGGGAGGTAGGAGTGAGCGTGTGGCTTTGTGGTGCTTGATTGCTTGCTGGATGGGCTTAAACCATAGTGAGGGTGAAGATTCTTTTACCGAAATAGTGGAGTACAAAGGAAATACAAGGCTCTACATCTTTTTTGAGAGTGCATCTTTGGTCCCTTACCATTATTTGATTTACTGCTCAGATGACCTAGCTATATCTAAAGCTGTATAAATGCTAAAAGGCCATGTTTGGTGAAGACAGATGTTTGTGACTGGTAACTGGTAAGGAATAAATAGAAATAATAAATCCACCTGTTCTAGAGAGCACTCATTCAGAAGAATAGAATACAGATCCAGATCACATTACATATGGATCCTTTATAACAAAACTCACATTTCTACCATCTAGGAGATTAAAAGTCTCAATACTTAATAGTCATTGAAAATATCAAGTTAATCTGGCAATTAGGAAAATAGCCTTTTCAGATTTATATCTGAGTCTGGCAAAGTAAGGAGGGACATATATAATTTAAGGCATAAAAATCTGTACCGTTGCTAATGGCTAATAATATGCTGTTTATGATGAAAAATAGAAATTGCAGTAAATACTGTTGTAATAATCTGTGAGAAAGCCAAGTAAAGCCCAGGTGTTTTGTGGCCATTAATTATTTTCACAGTACTTTTTTCCTACTATTGTTATTTATATTCTAAGACTACTTCTAAGTCATATCTAGGAACAGGACTGTATTTGGGAACTTCAAAAATAATCACGAGACTAAAAAAAAAGTTACTTACTTTCAATCACTTGGCTAATCTAAGATATTTAATCTAGGGTTCTTCCTAATGAAGTCAGGGTCTATCCGTTGGCTAAGCATCCCTTTCAGAGATAGGTGAAGTGATTCATCAGATTTAGAGATAGATTACCTAATCTACAAGTATGTTAAAGGTGTGAGTGTAGGATAAAGGTGTAGGATATCATCCTATGGCAACAACCCTTTGCTGATAAGGACAATACAAATACATAATAAAAACTGTTGTTCTGCACCTGTTCTGAGTCCACATATTCAGAGAAATCTCATCTTCCAAAGCAAGTCCTTCCCAAATAATTAAATATTCTGCAAGCGCATCCCTTTGTATTCCTCTTGAATGCTCTCAGCCTACTCTGTCAAACGAATTTTAAATACTGTTCTAAAGACTAAAACTTTGATGGCTTTGGTCTGAAATTTTTGAACCATTTTGAAAATAACCTTTTTTGTGGACACAGAGAGTCCTATGAAAGGTTCTTAGCTCAGCTTTTAAGTTTGAATGAAGTACAGCAAGATAGACAGCCTCCAACATAACTATTACCTAAAATATGGGACACCTTCGACCACAGTACAAACACGGGGCTTGAATTTATAGTCTAAACTTGATAGCAGATTGCTTTACCATGAAAATAATGTAGGGTTTTTTTCATATATTCTTAAACAATAAGTTCCACATTGTTTAAATAATTGCACTCATTGTAATTGAGTGCAAAAGACCTTATTTTGTATTTCAGTGTTTAGGGTGCTCAAATGGGCAGTAGAAAAGTGATACAACAGGGATTTATGAAGACAGCAATAAAGAAAACTCTTGAATAATCAAAGAAATGTTCTTAATATATTCAGAAAAGGTTTTTTCCATTTATTTTCCTGACAACATTATCTACTAGCTGAAACAATTTTATCCTTGTTTATGTCACACATGTACTTTTACAAAGTTTATTTGTACCATCCCTCAGTGTTTCTTTTTTTTTTTTTTTTTGGCTAAGCACTGTACACATTTTTCAGATGAATTCTCACAATGCTTTATATAATGACATTAATGTTTCCCTTTCTCTGTTGGATATACCTCTTACAGTCATTATAGCTGTATTGCTTTGAGCTTATAAACACTTCATGACAGAGGAGTGAATACGGGTTTTATAAATTCCCATCTTACAGAAAAAAAATTGTATTATTCATGTTCATCCTCTTTCTGAATGTCTAGCATGATATCCTAATTTTCCTGAAGAAGTCTCCTAATACTGTGCATCACTAGTCGCTATTATCACCATCTGTAGCAGACCTGTTAATTCAGAATTTGTTAGAAGCTTTTTAGGACCAATACAAAAATAACCTCCTTTCAGACACAAAGTGTCACTCACAGCACAACATCTTTTTTTTCTTTAGTAGTTCCTTACCCCTTACAGTTCTGGAAATAGTGTCCATTATCTCCAGCTAAACTAAAAGTTTCCAGGTGAAACCACATTTTGTTGCTGTTATTGTGTTTTCATTGTTTTTATTTTGTTTGTTTGTTTGTTGCAGTGTATGTAGATTGAAACTGTATTATCCTACACTAAAAAATGTTACTTATTGGAAAAGATATCATCTAGTTTGCTACAATTAACCTTTGATAGTATGATGTGAAATTGCATCACCTTTTTCATTTACCTCCATATTCCTTCTTTTGTTTCTTTTTTTTTTTTTTTCATTATTGCATGCTATTAAAAAACAGGCATCACCATGCAACAATATCTTTATTACATTACTCTTCAAACATACTGTACCCTTAGAAACTTAACAAATTGATTTAAAGCACCAAAAGACTTGTACTAGATTTGCAAATTCTTTTTAATATATGTATTCAGAATTAAAATAGACATTTTGGATGTGTGAGGTTGTTCATGTCTTGCTTTGCCATTGGGATGAAGTTGTTTACATCTTTCCTCAGCATTTTTCTTTCAATTTTTATTCAATATAAAGTGTGAAATGATTTTTGAAAAAGTATGAAGCTACATATAGACCTTTTTTCTTTTTTTAAAAAATCTGTCTCATCACTGCAGAATGGCCTCATTCCTTCTATCCTCATCCACCAGGTTCCTCATTCCCATTCAGATGTTCAAATTATTCTTTTTTTCCCCCTTGGAATTAAGAATTAAAATCTCAGTTTCAATTTTACAGTGACTAGAAACATTTTTAGGTCTGTTAGAATAAGCTAAGTTGCTTAGAAACTTGGTGCATTGAATTACCTTTCATATAAAGAGGCCTATCTTTGTTTCCCTTTTCCCATAATCTTTCTGTAAAGTGTTTTTAGTGTCTTTAAACTGTGTTTTGGGGAGAACATGTTTTTTAAATGCTTATAAAGTGTCTAGGCAACTGCAGTTTCTGTGCTCAATTAATGTAAGTAATCATGACTATATAATGAAAAAGTTATGTGTGAAGAGCAGGAATGGAATGTGTTCTCTATATTAACTATAAAACACATAAATAAATAATTTTAAATAATTTACTATATGTTTTTGAACTGGAAATTCACTCCTGGCCTGTGTAGCTTGTGTGCCAAAAGGACTTTCCCTATTACTCTCAATCAGTACATAAGGCATTCATTCACTTAACCACAGGAGGACATGACACAAGGAATTAGATAACACTCATGTTAAAACACTAACAGAAGACAGGTACTAACAAAGATATATTTTATATGACTCCATAGCAGACTGGATGTTCCATGATAAATAATATATATCTATCTTCATTGAGGCAGAGGAGTTGATCATTCAGAGAAGACATAGGGAAAGAATGTTGCAAAAAGGCAATTGGCCACCATTTTAAAATAAAAATAAACTTTACATCTTGAGTAATTCTATGATTTGTTTTATTTTTAAGTTGTCAGACATTCTCAACCATCAATGCTTTTTAGATGGTTCTTTTGGCATTTACAGTGTCCCCTATTTATATTAAGCTCCTATTACTATAGCTTTTCCTATATTTCTTCAGATACAGGTAAGTCCTCATCCAATATAGGTACATGTGGCAATGCTGAAGTCTTTGAGGTAAATTTAAATCAGCTAAGGATCTGTTCCTAATGCAACTAATATGTATACACTTGCTACACTTTTCAGACTTTAGCTGAACTATTTCAGTCATGTTATGTGTATGTATGATAGCTACATATATAACATGACCTTTCAATAAGAAAAGAAAATGTCTGCAGTGCCACAATTGAAGGTTCTAAATTTATTTTGCATGTGCAAAAGCCAAATCTAGTAAATTTGCTTTAGTCAACAAAAGATCAGAAACTTTTACATACAGACAAAAGATGACATGAGTGAAAACCTGAAACTGAGCAATTGGCCTCAACATTTAAGTGTGTATATATTTAAATATACATTAGACATAAATAACATTCCAGTGCCTGCATTCACTAGTGCAAAGATGCAGGCTTCCAGTCCTTCAGTCAGGTTGGATAGTAGTAAAACTCAATGACTGCTTCTGTGAACTAAAAAAAAACCCCAAACACTCTTCTTGTTTATTGCATTTCTGAGTTTAGGCAGAATGGCTAAATTCAAGTGTGTGAGGATACACAGAGCTGCTAACTGGACAGAGGAAACTGACCAGGAGAGATGACTTGTTTATCACCTGGCAATGCCAGTTAAGATTGTAACAGTGACCTATTATATACCACCTACCTTATGCTACATAATATCTGTATAACTAATCACATTTTCATATCTTTTAATTTTGGGTTGGTTTTTTTAAATTATCATATATAAATTGAAGAGCTGTTATGGTTGTTAGGTTTTTTTAGTAGCCATACACTGACAATAAAAATCTTTGTTAGTTAATCTTAGCTAACAGTAAAAATTATCTACTGTCAGGCCTTATCCTTTTAGTATGAACTGAAGGTAGTCCAATCTAAAAAAGACTGGACACGTCTCAGAAAACTAAGACAGTATCTATTGTGGCTTTTAAAAGAATGTAACCCATGTTTCCAGGCCTGAAATTTCTGCTCATTTCACTGCACAGGATTCTTCATGCTGAGCCATGTGAAGGAGCTATGGTGACTTTAAAAAGTAACTTTGCTCTTGTTACATGAAAAGAAACAGGGATCTGATTAAAAAATAGAATTAACTAAAGCACCTGCAGGAGTCTTTTAATTTTGTGATAACATGTAATTATTTTGTTGCCCATTAAAAAGAACAGTCAGCTGTTCAGTCAGTTAACTTGACTCTTCTCTTTGTGTATTAAAATCTATCAATAGACCAGAGGGGATCATTGCTTTCACTCAGCTAATTGAATTTTGGTAAAGATGACTAGTAGAGGAAATGGTCCTTAGGTACAGATATGTAAAATATGGATAAGGCATATAATCTAGAGACATGATTTAGGAATATCCACAGAGGACAGTGTTTTATAATCATGTCTTCTAGATATAAGATACAAGATTGGTGCTTAATAAAAATGCAGCCTCCTTGCACATAGTAGGTACTGATGATTTCCTTCTGTATTTTTTATCACATATTCCTGTATGTGATAAATACACATTACATTCTGTTTCCTTTGCACAAAATAGCCAATTGATGTTCTCAGAGTTTTCTGTGTGTTTCTGTTTCACTGATGGAACTCCATTCTTTGCTTCATATATCACCAACAGGTTCTTCTGGATATTAATCAAAGACTATATAACTTAGTGGTGCAAGCTCCTTGCCACTGTATCTTCAAAACATCTGTTCAATAAAATCCTGTATCAGTTAAATTTCTTATACCTGCCATGATATACTTGTAACTATATTTTACTAGTAATGAAAGTTGTAAATATAAAAATACATGCCTTCAGCTATTCTAATACAGATTTCTCTTAACATGACTAATTAAGTTGACAGTATCCATACTTATTATGTAAATAATTATCAATGGTGATGGATAAATTATTTCCTAGTTCTTAAAAAACATTACATATATATATGCATATACAGAGAGATTATAAAAAAAAGGAAAAAAAAAATCAACATGTGATTTGGAACTCCTGTTTGCCAGCTGCTTTACATAATATAATTTTTCTTTTTTCAGGATACATATTTACGCAATCATCAGAGAGACTGAATTGTAGGTAAACAATGCACTACGTGTTATGAAAGCTATGTTATTTATGGCAGTGGAATAATTTTCCAAGCCCTTGTAGCTCTTGCACAAGGCATATTCATTATCAGATTCAATAACAGAGGTTTACAAGAAAATACATAACATATATATGTATATACATCCATGTTTATGTAATACACTTTGTTGGATGAAGGATTAAATATCAGAAAATCCGTTCACTTGCAATTAAAAATTGGAAAAAAAGTATAAAAAAAGAAGTATGTTTTAGGGAAAAAGAGAAGCAGACTGGGAAAATAAAAGTTAAGACTTTCTGGTTTTGATATTGTTACATCATTTTGGATGAACTTTTGCCCACTGAATCAATAAGGAGTAAGTCTTCATTAACACTGAGGTAAATAAGATTAGTGTCCAGTCCTTTGTCCTTAGCTTCTGACAGTGATACATTCTGAAATAGTATTGGAACTGATAGACAACCTCAAAGACAGCTTTGAGTAGGCTCATTTGTCTTTGTATGTTCACAATAATACATATATCTAATCTCTTTCGGAATATAGAACTATTTTTAAAAGAGAATATTGAATTAATATAACAATATTTACAACATATTAAAATCCAAAGATTTAGACTAGATGAACATAATCTAGTTTGTGTTTCCTAGGGCATTACATTTGCTTGGATAATAATAGTTTTAAAATAGTGAAAGCATTGCTCATCACAAAACCCACAACGAAATAAATACAAATCTTGATTGTCTATGCAAACACTAATCTCACATTCCACTTTCAAATTTGAATTGAGCAGTGAAGGTTTGCTTTTGAATTGAAATGCTATTGATATCAGCATGCGCTTATCAGCTCAGGATAGAGAATTTGTCTCTGCTCCCATGCTCTTACAATTTGCAAAGAGGTTGTTGTTTCAAATGTTTTTTTTTTTTTTCCTAGTAAAGAGACAGCTCATTAGATCTCATTACTAGTCAGCGGCTGTCACAGAGGATGGATTTCAAACTTCTGGCAATACTTCTCTTCACAAAAGCTTTCTCTAAAAATGGGGAAACAATTTATTTTGTCCTTAACCTCAAATGACATTATATATGGCTGCATTTCCACCTTTTGCTTTGCTGAAGAGTATTTCAAAATTCAAGTAGTTTAAACTTGGTTTATGGCATTTGTTCTCTTTAAAATGATAATTTCTACTATTGGAAGACTGTAAATCAATAAAGGATGTGAAAAGCAATATATTTCATCACCAATTTCTGTAAAAAAAAAAAAAGGAGAAAAATATTTTATTTTATTCTTCTCATAGTCTGTTTGCATGGAAAGAGGGATTCTGTGGAATCTTTTGAATCAGTCAAACCAAGAAATGAACCTGAGCTAAAGATGACCAACCAAGCAACTCACATCTGTATCATCAGAAACTGCAAGTTTAGTGCATTATATTGAGGAATATTGGAATGTTGGTAATGCAACTTCAGATTCAGCAATGTCATTTTAACATTTCTGAACAAAAGTATTCCAAAAGTCTTGCTTCAGAAAAGGATTTTACAGCCCTTAGATTAAAAATAGAGAAAAAGAAAAAAAGTATTATTTGCAGAGTTAGAAATAGCATACGATGATCTTATTATTTGAACATTTCTTTTGTCTTCTAGAAAATACAAAATGACGAATTGTGTACAGTGTTTCAATTCCAAGTGTTAACAAACACGGAAACTGCCTGCCAAGTCCTGCCATATTAAGCATTTTGCATCCTTAAGCATGAGTTAAAGAGCAGTAGCTAACATTTTGCAACTGACGATAGCCTTATTAAAATCTGAAGGCCTAAGGGTGCTTACAGTAAATAATAGCTTCAGTAAGAAAATTAATATTAAAAATTGCAGCTTCATGTACTTTATATTAGACATGTTCTGAAAAAGAGGAGATTGAAAAGGTCTGATTTATAACATAGTTCTATGACTCTTTTCTGCATTTCTGTTTGATCCTTAATATCAGTCTTTCTTTGTTTTTTGTTTTGTTGGTTGGGTTTGGTTTTTTTTTTTTTTACAAAGCATTTTACAGTGCTTGTTTTTTGTGTTGTTTCCACTTGATATAAAACATATAGGTGTGCCAAATTAAAGTCTTCCACAGAAGAAAGCAGATATGTTCTTTTGTTGACTATTCTGACTTTTAAACAAATGTTTTCTCCTCTTACCATCTGCCACTTGCAGAATATGCAACTAAAGAATTCTATTAAATATTTTATACAAAGCACAAATCCCAATAACTACTCTGTGTGACTGCCAGAACTTAGGATAAAATAAAATAGTATGGAACATTAGAGCAAAGTAGTTAATAAAAGCCACTGTTTTAGGGCCTGAATAAACACATTTGGATATTTTATGGACATAAGTGTCTTACCTACTTTGACAACTGAGACTTGCCCTTGGGTTGAAAATAAAATGAACTAAAAGAAAGCTCCCTGGAATTTCTTTAATTAGACACTCTTTAGTAAACTAATCAAAACCACGACTCAAAATATGTATGAAAGTGATCATAGTCAGTTCTTACAACCTGGATGCATGCATGTTACATCAACTTAACAATACCAACAGCCAGCGTGCTGCTGTCTCGTCCCACTCAGTGGACAACGAGGGAGGTGAATCTTTGCGATCCCCCGAAAGAGGCTGTCCCTGCACGGCAGGGCGGCCGGGGCGGCAGAGTCACGACAATGACTCCGAGGAACAAT
>JANIJG010002372.1:7092-54073 GCA_024611175.1 Megaceryle torquata
AGGGGCCAGAAGGGACCTCGAAAGATCATCCAGTCCAACCCCCCTGCCAGAGCAGGATCACCTAATACCAGATCACACAGGAACATGTCCAGGTTGAAATGATTAGATGATGAAACACAGGCAGAACTGCACACACAGAGGAAATAAATCTGTAACACTGTATTATTACCAAGTCAAAAAATTTCAATTAATACAAGTATTTAATAAAGGGATGACAAAACAGCCCAGTGGCCATTTTGCAGAGCTAACCAAAATCTTGGACTATTATCATTGGTAGTACTGGCAAGGTACAAAACAAAGAGGTGGCATGCAAACCTCAGCAAACTTCTTCAAGCAAAAGAGAACAATTACCCTGTCATTTAATGTTAAAACACAGAGAAATAATGAGAGGCCAGGTGATCGCAAGCAAGATGGTAAAATAATATTGGACTTGGCAGAAATGCAAAGTATAAATGAGGGAAATGCTCACAATCTTATTAAACACCAAGATTAACTAACTATATGAGATCTTCAATGAGAGTTTAGGGCAAATGTTAGCACTGACTATTTGTAAGTGTGCCAGGCTGGAGCATGGAACAGGGTGAGGAAGAAGGAGCAGCAGAGACCAACTGCAAGGGATTATCCACAGCCCCCCAGTCCCCATCCCCCTGTGCTGGGAAGTGGGGTGGAAATTAAGTTAATCTTTCCCCAAGCTGAGTCTGTTTCACCCACAACCATAACTGGTCAAGAAGCGATCTCCTTGTCTTTGTCTCAACCACTGAGCTTTTCCACCTTATTTTCTCCCCTTGTGCTGTTGAGGAAGAGAGGGAAAGGGCAGCAGGGTGGGTGTCTGGTCAAGGTCAACACACCACAATTGCCAAAAAGGTAAAAAGTAGCAGTTAGTGTTATCTAACTGCAGTTATGTACTGCATATGGTATGATATTAAATAACAACGTAGACAAGCCCTGTGATTTTTTTCCATCATTATCAGCCCAAGCAGAAGAAGGTGTAAAGCACTATAGACACTTAGAACCCTTGCAGACAAGATATAAAAAAGAAATGAAATTTAAAAAAAACACAAAAAAGAACAACAAAAAAACCCCCACACTAAAAAAAAACCCAAACGAAACAAACAAACAAAAAAACCCCACCAAAACATAACCCACAACAAACCCGTGCTGTTTCCACTATCATTCTACAAGACAAAGTCAATGCAATAAGTTGTCCCATTAGAGCACAAGATGGTTAAACAAAAATAACCAACCAACCAATTATTATGAGCAATGTGGAAAGAGAAACTTAACATGAAAAAAGTTCATTTTTTTTCTTCTTGCAAGACAAGAAGGATGAATATCATCTTTGGATGTTAGTGTTAAGAAATTAGAAGTGAAAAATAACTAATAATCATCATTTACACCTGGAGAAAGAGCCACTGCTCTTAACTTTTCCTTTCACTGCCTCATTTTCACCATGCCCAAGCACAAAGTCTTTAGTTACTTTGGTAGTAGGACTGTTACAAAATGCATCACAACTCATCAGTAACGTTTATTTGAAGTGTAGTTTGATATTGATGTTGCTTCACCCACCCTTCAGTAATCCCCAAAAGAGTCTTCCCCATCCTTGCGAGTTTTTAATCTTTAAAATTCGTAAAGCACGCTTTCTTTCCCCACCCTTGAGTGTTCATTTTTCATACTTATACATAGTTTCTCTCTCTTCAAATCAAACTCCACCTGCTTGTTTTTGCTTTTCTTTTCTGAAGTGATTTCTATTTATTTGTCACTTAATAGCTCCTGATAATAATCCTGATGAAAAAGGTCAATCCAATTCTCTCCTGCACAGAATAGAAACATCAGAGTATGGAACAGCTAAATGGCACTGCCTCCTAAGCTGCTCCCCAGCTCATGCCAAGAATTCAACTTTAGCATCTGACTTTCAGGAATGTTTTGATGCCTGTTCAGCACTTGTGCATGAACTTGCTAAAAGGCATCTACGTCGATATGGAACAAGAGACATCAGACTTTTTCCGTAGCCTTATTATCATTAAATGTCTCTGTACATTCCTCATAGCTTTCACCACTTCTTGTGTATTTTGATAAGCATTGAACTTGATGTCCTACCTCAGTGGCAAGGACAGATCACTTCACAATAAATGAATTCCTTAAGTCATTAGTTATGAAAAGCCTTTGTTTCTATCCCCTACTGAAAACCAAGGTTTCTTATCATCTAGCAGTTAATTGCAGGTAAGAAATCATGGAAAGATTTAATAAATAAATAAAACCCCTTACATAAAATACACCAATGTGGCAGATCTCTTTCCCAGTCAAACAATTTTCTCTCACTTCCTTGATCCCTGAAAAAGGGGCTTTATTTCAAGTATGAAACATGTATTTTTCAGCAGGCTGGTCTTCAAATCCTGCAAATCCTCTTTCCTTCAAACAAATACATACCACCAAACCATCTCCATTTCCAGGGCACACTGTGGTAACTTCTCTGCCTGCAACTGTGCTCCCTCAGTTACTAGGACATGATTACCATAGAATGGGTTGGACTGGAATGGATCATCAAGGTTATCTAGTCGCAAACCCTGCCATCAGCATGGACACCTTCCACTAGGTCAGATTGCTCAAAGCCCCATCCATCCTAGCCAGGAAGTGGACATCCACAACTTCTCTGGCCAACCTGATCCAGTGTCTTACCACCCTCACAGGGAAGAACTTCTTCCTTATATATAGTGTAGATTTTCCCTCTTTCACTTTGAAACCATTAGCCCTCATCCTATCACTACACTCCATGATAAAGATTCCCCCTCGCCATCTTTCCTGTAGAACTCTTTAAGTGGTGGAAGGCTGCTATAAGATTTCCCTAGAGACTTCTCTTCTCTAGGCTAAACAATCCCAACTCTCTCGTGGGTGATGACTCAGCCCCCTGATCATCTCTGTGGCCCTCTTCTAGACCCACTCAAGCAGGTCCATGTCATTCTTACACTGGGGGGCTTTCTTCCACAGTCTACCTCTTGACATGTCTTTCTTACACAACTCCACTCCAGGTGGGGTCCCACTAGAGTGGAGTAGAGGGGGAGAATCACCTCCACTGACCTACTGGCAAGAATTCTCCTGACAGACACCAGGATGCGATTTGCTTTCTGTGCTGCAAGAGCACATTGCTGGTTCATATTCAGTTTTTCATCCACCAACACCCTTAAGTCCTCCTCCCCAGGGCTGCTCTCAATCCACACATCTCAACCCACACATCACCTGGGATTACCTTGACCCATGTGAAAAACCTTGCACTTAGTGCACTTACGTCACCTTCAGCTGAAAAACAAAATAGTTCAGAGTTCTGAATTTCAAATGCAACGAGATTTATGGATACAGAAGTGGATTCAACTTTGCAGTTTGCTGATAAGGGGAAAAAAGCCTCATATGCATCCCATTGCTGTAGGGACTAGTGTGAAGGTGCTTAAAAAGACTGACAGAAAAAAAGATCAGGTAAAAAGAAGCCTTCCCCATAAAGTTAAAAAGAGGGGGCTGTCTTTATTTTATGGCAATGTCAATGACATGAGGTGGAGAGCACCAAGGCACTTAAGTGCATTATCCTAAAGCTCACGATGCGATCTCTCTATTTCATTTTTTAATAACAACTATATAACATTATAGTCCCTGATTAGGTTTCAGTCAACCTTTATGAGAGACAGTGGGCAACGAACTGAAATATAGAAATAGGCTTGCAACTGGAAGCAGACTGCAAACAGAAGTTCAGAAACATCTGCATTAGTTCACCGAAAACATACACTTCCCACACACTAGTATTTTGCTTATTTTGCTCTTCACAGTGAACATTTCACAGAGGGCTCTGTACATAGATTTCTCTAATTTGCAAGAACAGAAGTAGTAAAGGCTAATGACAAAACCTCCAAAGCTATTAACTTTTTATTGCAGGAAGGATATTCTTATCAAATAACAAATAAATTATATATAATCCAGGTAAACCTCCATCTGTTTGGGTTTAAACAAAACAACAAAAAAATATAGACGACGACTCCTCTTTCTCCTTCATTACCCAACACATAGTGAATATCTGCTACCCTAGGTAAGAGAAAAGAAACAATATTAAAGGAACTATGAAGAAAAACTAGACAATATGAAGCTTTCTAATTTGAATGCCCTGACAGTTCCAAGTTTCATGCCTTAAGGAGTGTATCTAGAATTAAATGTAAAGACACTAATCCCACTTAAGATGCATTACTTGATACATGCACAAAATATGCAGTATCATTATATCCCAATTTGCTTATCATTTCAGCTGCTTTCATTTCGAAAAAAAAAATATCAAAAATAACATTACTGGTGTAAACAACACACGAGTTCTCCAAAATTTCTTTAAATGGCTACAACTCAGAGGTATCTTTCCATATACGTCACTTGCTTGCAGCATTATTCCCTACACAAGAGTGTAAGTGTTGAAGGCTTGTTCCATTTTCTTTACAGATCGTCAAAATGAAAGAGGCAAGAAATCAGGATCACCAGTTTCAATTTCACTGCGCAACTCACTGCCAATGCATCACAACTCAGAAGTCAAGACAAGACTCTGAATTTACTACTAAGATTCAAAACAAAACAAAACCCCACACAACATGAAGACAGGAGAAATTTTTCTGGAAAATGCAACCCTTTGGGTTTTTTTTACTCTCTGTACTTCTGAAAGAGAACAAGAATTATTAAAATAACCAACCCAAAACAAGTCATTAAGCTGCACCATGTAAATAAAGGCAGAGTACTCATACAAACAGCAACTCAGCCTAATGGACTGAAAGCTCATCAGTTTTGCACAGACACTGCAATTTTATATGATGAGAAAAGATGTCCTGCCCTCCAGCCTGTACTTGGTGATGTCAAAAGCACTGCTCTACAGCAAGGTCATGTAGCTGGAATTGCCCTGCATTTCACACCCATGAAGGTCAAGCAACAGGGAGACAGCTTGGCCAAGCAGCACAGTGTAAAACCAATCCAGGGAAGGTAAATCAAAGCAGCACCAGGTCAGCCACAGAATTACTGTCATAGACACCACGATGCTTTACCAGTATTCACACCTATGATACTACTGGTATTGTACTATTATTACCCATGACTCATCTATTCCATAACAAGAAGAATATGTTTGCCAATTAAAATGGGGGGAGGGTGGGGGAAGAAAAAAAATCCCACGTTTCAAAGGTATGCCAGATTTTGGAGCAAAGTTTTTGAAATTTTGAGTTAAAATCATTCCCTGGGCTATAAGCAACTACAAAAATTCTGGTCCTCTTATCAACATTTTACATATGAATAAATATGAAAAATATACACTTCTGTAGTGTTTGAGTTCTTAGTTTTTTCATACGTAACACCAGCTTCCTGTGGATTTGTTTGTACTGATGCAGAGACAGAAACCATGGTGAGATACCAGTTTCTGAGGTATAATAATTTAATTCTTTTTACCCTAGATTTTCTTGTGATGGATCTTTAGCAAATACATAGGCTTTAAGCACTCCAAAATCCGAGACAGAAAAATTTCATCACCTGAAATTTGTATAACACAAGCTTGCAGCATCTGTACAAAAGAGCATCTATCTTACAACAGGGTCCTTTGAACAGTCTCTTCCAACAAGGCGTCCAGAAAATGACATTTGATATGGTGCATCAGGCAAGCTAATGAAAGGACAGTGTTACTGAACAGTAGGCTGCATTTAAGTAGCCGAAAGGCACACAGAATAGTTTCATATTTATTTGGGAATTAAGCAAGGCACTTGGTCATTAACATGTAACATCAATGTCCATGAATGGATGGCAAAGATGAAGGTAAGGACAGCTTCGAGTTCTCTGAAATTCTGTTGTAAACCCATCAATATACCACAAGTGGTGGCCCGGCCACTACACGATGCTTCTCAGTCACCCAGAAGCTGATCTGGCTCTGCCCAACAGTCAGAACACATGGGTCAGCTGTCTGTCTGGAAGATAACCTATTTCCTAAGCGGAACATCCAAGAAAAATCCAACATTAGAATAACAACAACTGGGCACAAAGTTATCCAATTGGGATATCATAACTGGGTACCATTTGTGCCTACACAACCTAAAACCAGGAAGATTTTCCAACGGGGAGCTGCTTCCACAGCAGCAGCTGACACTGCCAAAACTCAAGACATTCTGCACCTCCTGCAGAATATTCAGTCCCATGAAGACAGACAGCTACGAATATCTGCAACAACTTCACTGTATAAAATATAGGTGCAGAAAGGAGTTGAAATCCATTTTTCTCCACCATTGCCATAAACCACTCTGATATTACTTGGCTGGATGAGACAAGTAGTAATGCATAAAAAAGCTTCTCCCTGCCTGCTTGTTTTGTTCCATCCATTTTTGAGCAGACTTTCCAGGATGAAGAACTTAGTGTTGGCCATTCAGTATCCACCTATAGGACTACAATGAGTCAGTCTCATCACCACTACTGAACATAAACTTAAGACCCAAACAGACCCTCCAAGGGGCATTTAGATTTTTCAAATGCTGCTTAAAGAGACACGTTTTCTTTACTAAGATGGTTCCTCTGCAGGATATTATTTATTTGGAAAGAAATTAAAGGAAAATTTGAAAATATTTGAAGTATTCTAAGGCAAACAGCCTTATAGAAAATGTGAGCACTGAGCATTTGCCTAAGTCTTTGCTGTACTGTGCGCTTGCTGAGAGTGCAGAGAGAATTCACAAATGTCAGACAAGGTGACCTGAAAGCTCGCTGCTGCTGCAACACACAGGGCTTATCCTCCCAGATACGCCCCACGTCCTTCTCTATCTGTGCTCATCACACACTTGCATGAACCAAATCAACACCCAAATCCAGCAAAAAACATCCAAGTCTTCTGTCCCCCTAATGAGAGCAGCAAGAGGACAGCAAAGTGTGATTTCTTCACAAGGGAGGGAAACAAACTGACCACCACACTCCTTGAACAGCCCAACAAGCACTAGAGCCAGGTGAAAATATGACAGGGAACTGAAGGTGTAATACATACATAAACAACAGGGTTTTTTTCCCCAGGCAATAAATAAATAAATAAATAAATAGTTATAAGTGACTTCTTTCAAATAGCTGGGAAGACAGCTCAAAAAATAGCTTTAGGATTATTTTTTCTTTGTTGCCAAGTAAAATCCTGCAAACTCTTAAGGTTTTTTCCCCCCTCCAAAGTACTAAGTAGCATTTATATAATAAATAAATGTGAAAATAGACTTTTTTAAGTAGCATTCACATTCAGAGTATGTTTAACACACTAATCATTCTTCCAAAAGCAACAGTATTTAAAGAAGATATTTATTTCTATCAGCTTTAGAGATTGAAATTGAATACAGAAATTAAACTGGTCATTCCCTGGATGAGTGTGTGACAGCAGAAAACAAGACTTAACAATCTGCTGAGAATACCACTCCCAAGCATCAGCAACAGTTTAAATAAAGGCTCAAAAGCCATCACATTACCATATATGACAGCAGATTACAATTGTTATTACAGACCTTTCAGAAGAGGAAATTATGTTTCCTGTATTTCTTGAAAGTAGTCTTAGAATTTATTTAAAGCATAAGAGGTTTATAAAATAGTTTCATTAGACCTTTTTTTTTTTTTTTTGGTAACTAAGAATGTTTATTCCTCTATTTTGAGCCACTTTTTCTTGGCATCATATAATAATTTTTTTTGCTATGACAACAGTTTCCTTCAGAACACTGCTTTATGCATCAGCGACCTAAAGAATGATCTTTTACTTCCAGTTTTTATTCCTTTTACAGGTGTGGGTCCTACACTTAAAGAGTTGTATATTCCTTGACTAAATGCACAATATGAATTAAGAACCAACTACTGATAAGAGTTACCTTACCACTACTGAGAAGAGCTTTGAAAAACAATAGAGAACAATATTTAAACTGTGGAAACAATATATCTTCTGGGTGTATAGGTAAATATCTAATAGTAAATTGTTACCTCTTCTTCAAAATATCACCTGTCCTCCCCTCTGAAGTACATTCCTTAACTTGTAGTAATTCACACACTAGTTGACAATAACCAATGGTCATGTTTTTAGCAGTAAAATTGCAGTACTATTTCATGAACTGAAGGACTTGCTTAAGGAAAAAAAAGCTGAAAATCTTGAAGTCTGTTATTTCCAAGGAAGTCTTCAATCTGTCTTCAGATCATCAACTACACATAGTTATGAGTATTTGTAAAATAAAATCTTTAAGAAATCTAACAAGTATGATACACTGAACATCCTGTAAAGCTCTGAACTTTATGTAAATGGGAAGGAAAAAGCTAAAGAGTACCTACTTCTGGAATATTCTTTTGATTTTTCCAGCTGCTGACTACAATCTTGCAAGCACAAACAGCACTATAATGCATGTCTGTGATAATCATAATAAATAACTCAACACTACCTGAAGACAATAGCCAAAATCCACGGATCCTACGTATCCAAAATCATGCATTGAGGATCCTATTCAAGAATAGGAGGATCTATTATCCATCACATTAAATAACATGAAAACAACATTAAAACTCCTAAATGTGTACAGTGCACCAGAAAGAATCTACAGACAATAAAACCAACAAACAAAAACCCCACCCAAACTACCGATGAAACATTTGTCTTGTTACTCAAGGGAGGCTTAGAAAATACATTACAAACTTAAGTTCAGAAATGAGAATTCTTTTCTCTCCTAGATGCTGGAGCTCAGAGTTAAAGCACACACATGGGGTTTATGGTATGTGACAACTCTCGTCCTGCTTCACCTCTTGCTAACAGCCCTCTCTGTTCCACAGACATCAACTACTTTTCTCTCCCAAATACTTAAACTGATTAGCATTAATACATTACATCCAGAGTAATGGTTATAACCTTAGTTTGATGTTTGCTGCATCTCCATCAGGCATGATGGAGACTAGGATGCCTGAGAGGCCACCGTATTTTCCACCTGAATTAGTTGTCTTGAAATAAATGAATAAATAAATGAATAAATAAATAAATAAATAAGCTCTCCCTATAAACCCTCACCTCGCAAATTATATTAGCAGCTCAATTGGTTTTACACTCTAGTACACACCATCTTTCTTCTACAGGGAAATACTTTTGAGATGGATGGAAACAACCCTATCTATTATAAAAATCACTCATGCTAACATACTAGCCCCTTTTTTTTTAATACTGTTTTGAAAAAAATAATTGGGCTCTGTTCAGCAATGGGAACAATAGCAAGGAGGAAGACTGCATATAAAGTAGGACTGCTATTTCAGAGAAAATTTGCAGTTCACAGCTATTAATGGAGTTTGGTGGGGTTTCTTGTTGTTTGGGGGATTTGTTTTGTTCTCAAAAAACATCTCGGTTTGTGAAGATCAGCATCTTCCCTCCTGACACCACACTTTCCAATTAATAAGAATTTGAAACAGCTTTTTGCTACCGAATAGCTACTTTACACATGCTAATGCTATTTAAATCCTTCTTTACTTTAAACACTGAAGCTCACAAAGCCAAAATATACACTAAGCACATTCATCCAAGCCCATAAAACATTACCTGCATGAGGTTACCAGCTAATGCTTGGCACCAACTGATGTGATTAACCTAAGGTTCTAAAAAAGTACAGAACTGAGAAATCTACCCCAAGATGTACTGTATGATCAACAAGAGCCTAGTCTCCATCTCTGACAACTTGCAAACTTTTAACAGTTAGCATACACTAGTTAAATACTGTGCTTAATTATTAGGACTAGAAACTGAAACCATGTTCCAAATGTAATTTCATGCAGAATTCTTCTGTCACTGAGTTGTTTCATATTTTGGTTTCTCCAATGACACAGTACAGACACCAGAGTATCTCCAAGGAGCTATTTAATTTTTTTTTTTTTATTATTTTATTTTATTAATAAACAACCTACAATTAAGCTCTTCGATAAAGTTTTTATACTCATAGTTCCTAAGGGAATGTCATATTTGTTCTAAAGTAGGAGCGTAATTTCAGTCTTTAAAAACTTTTTATTTCAAAATTAGAATTTACCAAAACCATGAAGGAAATCTGAAGTTGTTAACAACTATGAATTGTAGTACTGCCTTCAAATGTTCTGAATGTCCAATAAAATACTCAGAGTCAAGTATCAGGAAGCACCTCAGAAAATGAAGAGAGATTAATCACATAGTAGTGTCTTCTACCACTAAACTTTTTTAAAAACACACCTCTTTTTGTAAAGGGAATTATCAAACAAATTTAGAAAGCAAGCACAACATCATGCTGAAGTAGCTTCTAAAATAAAAAGTTAAAACCAAAAAAGATAAATGTTTATTTCCTCTTATGGTTTACCTCCTGAGACTGATCAAAGGCTAACCAGAACCTTCCCTGTACAGAATGGAAATCCACAACAAATAGGGAAATAAAAAGGAATTTAGTCTCTTTGCTACAAAACTAGATAAAAATAGGGAATAGCCTGTGTATTGTTAGCTGATAGGTTCTTTTCTAGCATAAAGACACACAACTTACACTGACATTTATGCACATAGAGACAGTTCAGCAGGGAAAACTGTGATAGAAAATAGCAGAACATTTGTGACTGGCAAGAGACAGTTATTAAGCACTCAATTCAAGAATTCAATTAGCGTTTTAGCTAATTGCCAACGTGAATCTCTCTTATGTAATTTAAGCTTAACCTATCACCAGCCAACATGAAGACTGGGTTACCCCCTTCTCTGCATCAACCTTTCACTTTTTAAAAATTTCCATTTCCTTTTTCTCTCCTGCAGAAAAGACAATCCTAAATTCTTCACTTGTTCCAAAGAGGGTATGCTGCTATCTAGCCCTCTGTCATTTCTCCCCTTTCCTCTGAGCTTTCCCAGAATGGGAATCCTCCTTCCATGCTCTAAACTGAATACAAGTACCTATTCTTTTAACCACAGTATGAAAAGGGGGGGAATACTATTTTATATATTTTAATACAGAATATTTTTTAACAAGAAGTCACAATGTCTGCCTTTTTCACAGCAGCATAACAATGAGGACTCACATTTAATTAGTATTTCACAGCAACCACAAAAAACATTTGTGCAGATGTACTACTTCATCTTGTGTTTCTACTGCTGATGATGTCACCCAAGTGTAGTTGCAAGACTATAAAGTTCCACCAAATAATTTTTCTTTTTTTTTTTCTTTTTTTTCTTTTTTTCCAATTTTTAATTATTCAGTGCTTACAAATATCTAAAGGAGGGTAGGTGTCAAGAGGACGTGGCCAGTCTCTTTCCACTGGTGCCCAGTGATAGGACAAGGGGCAACAGACACAAACTAGAACACAAGAAGTTCTGTCTGAACATAACAAAAAGCTTCTTTACTTTGAGGGTAACACAGCACTGGAACAGGCTGCCAGAGAGGTTGTGGAGTCCCCTTGTCTGGAAACTTAAAACCTACCTGGACCTGATCTAAGCATACCTGCTTTAGCAAGGTGGTTGTATTAGATTGTTCCCACAAGTTCATTCCAATCCCTACAATTCTGTAGTACATCAATCCATCAGAATAATTTTGAACCCCAGATTACCGTCAAATAGGCTCACAGGCTCAATAACCTGGATAGCCTCAGCAAGTTCAAAGGACACTTGTTCTATCATCCATGGCACTAATGAAAATGTGAAGAATGACTAGACATTATCAGTGCTTTCCAAGCAGCATTTCACCTACTGTAAATCAGTTTCACTTTCATTAAGATGTTTCTTCCCTAAACTTAATAGAGTAAGCATCATAGGTTAAGATGTGTGGTATCTATCACTTCACTCTTCTCCTTTCATAGTTAGAGAAAAGTTTGCACTTTGATTAAGTATTATTGACCTTCCTTCTCCATACTCCCCAGCACGTGTACCTTTCTCTCTACCACACAAAATTTACTGGCACGTTGAGATTGAGAGGTGATTAAGGAGCTGAACACCATCAGCTCTGCTGGAAGGAAGAAGATTTGTATCAATGCCTCACTGGTCAGGGCAGCAGCAGAGGCATCTACTCCCTGGCCCTTACGATCAGCAAGGACACCTCCCCCAGGGCACTCATGTGTAACTCCAACCAGGCCATCCAGACTAGCTGGGTGGCCTCCGTGTGCCTGTTTTGCTTGCCCCTGAGCCCTGTCTTTCACCTCCACAGCTCCAAGAAACAATCCTCTCCACACTCCACCTGGGGCTTTCTCAGTTCAAAATGCCAGGGTGGGAAAGATGGGGAAAGGGTCTGAGCTTCAGCAGTTTTTGTAGTACTATGCCAAAGCTACCACCGCACATCTCAGGCTGGCCCTTTGGGAGGGGAAGACGTGCTGAAATGCTGGCAGACAACACAAGGTATGAACTGGAAGAAAGTGCAGCATCCACACTACTGGT
Organism: Megaceryle torquata; assembly: GCA_024611175.1. Taxonomy (NCBI): domain Eukaryota; kingdom Metazoa; phylum Chordata; class Aves; order Coraciiformes; family Cerylidae; genus Megaceryle; species Megaceryle torquata. Next base: position 19,481 of record JANIJG010002372.1, read on the forward strand.
GGAGGGCAGTGCCCAGAACTGCGCCTCAAGGACTTGAGCAACACCAGGCCAGCACAAAGGGCTGTACAACCAGAAGCCATGAGGGAACAAAGAGGTCATCTGACAGTGTAGACACCAGTTTTTCTTTAGGTGCATCCTCCTGAACTACAGACTAGGATATGCGAGTGAAGAAACCCACAGCTCTGGGAAATACCTGCCCCTATTAGAGCAAAGTTTACTGAGACTCAGATATTTTCCTTGTGTTAATTCATCAAGTAAAAATTAGAGACTAACAACAGAAATTACTTACACACATTCTCATGACTTAGCTTATATAAAAATAAACTGCTCAGGTTTGTGATTTGTTGGTTGGTTGATGGTGGCAAAGCTGCTAGTACCTGACAGTACCTGACTGCAGACAGAGAGGTGAGGGGGAAAAGGATTCCAGTGACTAAAAATGCAAAACACCATTCTGACTTTACACATCTGCAACCTCAATCTCCACCACTCCCTTCTCTAATGTTCTCATTATTACGTGAAACGTAAAAAAATAAATAAGCAAGCAAGGCCAGAGATTTAGGAATTCACATGAGTAATGAAGGCTGCAGAGTTTGGGTTGGTGTAACTTCTTTGTCTGAACAATAAGCAAAAAAAAAAAAAAAGTAAAAATACCTTCAGAAGCTAAAAAATACTTGAAGTCTTTACAGCTAATAAACCCCATTTCTTTCAATATCAGGTGCTAACTACCACTCTAGTTGTAAATCTACTGAGAAACTTATCAGAATAAAAATAATACATTGAGCAATGTAAGATTTATTTTGAAAGCCAGTACCTTTTTTTTTTTTTTCCCTTTTAATATAATGAAGCATTTTTGTAATATGCACCATAGCAAGGGTGAGGCAAGGCTTGAGGCAACCACATGGCTCAGTCAGTTAGCAAACCAGGAATTAAGGCAGTGCAGGTGGCTATGGAAGTATTCAATGCTGTTTAACTTTAATGAACCAATTTGAACAATGTGTGATAAAAATCGGCATATAAAATGATGCACATTGCTAAAATCATCAAGAGAAATGCCTCTCTCCTGCAAGGCTCAGTAATTCCACACAAAAGGCACCTTCAGAGACTGTGGGTGTACAGGGATACGGGAGGGTGAAGCCAACAGAAGCAAAAGAAAGCATATAACAAATGCACATAATATCTACCTGTGTAATATCAGACACCTGAAGTTTAGCTAAAACAATTGCTCCTGTTCTTAATTTTACACTTCTCTTTTGCCAGAGCTTAACTCAGTTCTTGTGTCTCATAGCAACTGATCAATTGTCAGTTTATTTTTGTAATTTATATTCAGAGAATATATTAATTTTGGACAAATTAGCATTTGCTTGAGAATGCTAATACTTTTGTATTACATGATATCCAATAAATCAAGTTGCCATGAAAAAAGGAGTGATAATGTTATCTAAACCATGCTACTCGAGTTCAAAATCACACAGCACTGTAGCTTTTGGGAAGGAAAACTACCAACAGACCATAATTTTTAATATCTGCCACAATTTCTCCTTTAATTCAAAGGTCAGCAAGCACATTTGCTACTCTGAGTGATCAGTGCCTTACTGTCTTTATAAGGTACAATTACTTGGACAGCTATTTATCATCTCTAACAATTAAAATAATTGCTCCTGTCTTCAAAGAAGCAAAGGTTATAAAGTTTCACCTCCAGTCAAAGCTTTAAAAATTTGATTACTTACTCCAGACTGATAGGGGCATCACATTGGTATGATAAGAGGATTCTACACTGATAAATCATAACACTATTGAAAGTGCCATGCTGCCAGACAGACTCACTTTAAGCAGCACACTGGAAAATTTCCATTTGATGCGAGTCACATACAAGGCTCTTACTCTTACCCTTTCATTTCAAACTAAATACACACCAGCCTGCAGTACCCAAAATAATGAAAAGCACTGGAGTAATCCTGCATCACCTCCAAACACATAAGTGTCCCATCAGAGTCAACAGAAACTACCTTCACCTTTCATGAATCATTTGGGTGCTTTATAATTAAGCCGAGGAAGGAACAAGACAACAACATACATACCTACACCCAATTACATGGGCAGACACATCAATATTGCTCTGAATTATTTCTGAGAGTTAGCCAATTCAATAGACATATTTAATACTACACAATTCTCTATTAGGTTTATTAATTTCTACTCAAGATCACTCATCACTGAGTAGGCAAAACATTCTTCTTCAGATTTAAGCCCTATTCTGCTAGCTAGTTCACATACCTATGGCAAGCACCTTATTGCCCAGAATAAAAGAAAAGTGAGGGGGAGAAAAAAAAAAAACTAATAAAAACCAAATCATCAAAGAACAAATTCAGTAGAAGATACCATATAAATATAGGTTTCAACACCCTGAAACTCTCCATAAAAAATCACATCAAGTATGTTGGTGGAAAAAAAGCATCACAAAACCAGATGGAACAGCAGGAATGAAAAGTAATATAAATATGTGAAAGTAAAGCATAGCTAGACAAGAGGAAGAAAAACAAAAAGACAGAAAAACCACTAACACTAACCACACCTTGTTAAATGAGCAACTATCAAGCTGCAGAGAGGTTAACAGAGTGTTATGGGACAAGCCACAGAATACATCATGGTACAAAAAAGCAGTAATACTCTGGCAAGATTTCTTGCAATACAATTGTGGGAGATGGGTTGAAGTAACAGAGAACAAGAGCATTACAAACAAAGAAGGGGTATGAGAGTAACATGTGAAATACAGTGGTAAAACAGCAAATGTCAATAAAGTCTTCAGATATAAAATTCCAACAGCTGAAAAGACAGAGAAACAGGAGGCGAAGGGTTCAAGAGAGAAAGCCATAGCTCCAATACAGTTAAGCAATGTACAATTTCACCAAGACCAGCTACGCACTAGATCTGGTTAAAAGATGATGCTACATGATCCTGAAGTCCTCTTAAAATAGAGCTTTAACTAAATTATTTTGCATATTCAACCCAGAGAGGATCTTTTTCCCAAAACAACATGCTATTGGAACATCATTTCAAGAGTTCTGGGATATGTTTTTCTTATACACAGATCTCACCCATGTTTAGAAAGCAAAATCTCCCACTTCTAGGCTACCAATTCAAGAACAGGACTGCTGTTCTAGCACATATCTGGCAATATAATCTTTCAGTAGACAGCATCAATTTAGTGACTTCAATACACTTAAGGCCAGTATCTGCCTCACAAAAAACACCTCCTATTATTTCAATTTCAGTAGAGATTCCATTAAGTGAATAGGCAATAAAAACAAAGTACTTAAGAGGTTTTGTCCAATAAGTCGGCAACACAGAAGACTAGACTGGGAACAACCCTACCAGTTCCAGATAACTAAATAATTAGGCCTACAGACTACAAAAACTTCACATTTTTCATAGACTGAAATAGCCTTAAAGAAAACCCCAAACAAGCCCCGCTAAGGGCTTTCCTTGACCTTCCCAAGGAAGGTCTGATGGGAGGAGAACACACATGTTGAGACAGATGCAGGTTTTCTTAAGCTCTCAGTCCCTCTCTGAGGCCTTGTGGAAGGGCTGTGCAAATAACTGTTAAAAGGCTGCCAAGTCTGCTTTGCAGCATCTCCTTTGGAGATTAATATGACACTTGGAAATCTTTTTTTTCTGCCTCATTAAACCATTTCTAGTTTTCTTCTGAATCTCTGATCTGCTTGTTCAGATAGAGATAAGCAACATTCCTGTGGATTTATTTCAGGAGGCACATATGCAAGTGAAAAACTTTACTATTTTTTCCACTTCTAGCTCCATTTTAGGAGAAAATAAATAAATAAAAACCCCCACACCAAACCACCAAACAAAAAAACCTCCAACTTTCTCCTATGTTTCATATTAACTGATGTTGTTATATATTTCTGTAAAGGGCATAGCTATAGGGAATATATAAATGGAGATATGGATATCTTACAGAGATGTATGGGAGGTATAAAGTGTTTAAAATTGTTGAAATATAAATTAGAAGGATTCCCAGCTTGCCTCTCCAGTGTCTTATGTCTCTTATTAAGATTTTATAATCATAAGAAATAAAACTGTAGATTCAAATGTAGGCAGAGAAAAGAAAACAGTGTCTAGTAAGTAGAACAGGATAGAATAGAGGGCACAGAACAGGATTTAACTGGAGGGTTGAAGAGAAACTGACACTTCATTCAGAAATAATTCTGAGTATTAGGGGGTTTAATAATAATAATGAGGTTTCAGAAAGAGTTCTCACTCTTGTAAGTGCCAAGGGAGAATAACAACACAAAAAAGACCCTTCTTTCACACATTTGCTAGTTATAATGTGCGGTACTAAATGAATGCTATGAAGCAAGCTGGCATGCTACTCTATGATGGCTGTTTTCCTTAAAAAAGGTACAAATTTAAATCCTTGATTTAAGACACTATAATAAATCAGATTTTGAGGAACTGCCTTTGCTTTGTGGGGTTCAGAGGGCAGGCAGGTGAGGGGAACGATGGGGCCATTTAAGTTCTTCAAATAAAATATGCCTTATACCCAATCCACATTCACAAAAAATCTCCGTATCCCACTTCAGGTGGGGAGTGGGGGTGATGAAAATTCATTTTTCATTCCTCCAACGTCAACCAATCACACCTAAACACTATCAATCCTTTATAATACATTATCATTCACCTTCTACCAAGAAAAAGAATCTCAGCTACTGCAAGACCAGCACTAATAAAGAAATACCCAAGAACTGCAGTTGAAGAAATGGACAGCATGGCCCAGCAAACACAGCTCTGATCCCCCTAATTCTGCTTGTTGCCAGACCTTTGACTGCTAATGCAAAATTTCCCACGTATTCCTACAGATAAAATCTCTTCCACCACTAACAAAGTCTCAGTTTTATCTTCCATCTTCTTCCTGCTCTCCAGCATGTGTATTGTGTTTTGCCAAGCAACGTTTTGCCACGCTGCTGAAGTGATTCAACCTGCCACGGCTCTTTTCTGGTTCATACAAATCACACAAAGTCTCTTAGAAAAAGATTTTGTCCACGCACACTCCTTCCCTAATACAGTCTGCTCAATACACAGTGCTTTTCTTGTGAAGACAAATGTAGCACGGCATTGAAAGGGGTCCTATGTATTAAACTTAAATAAATGAAATGATCATCATCTCTGGAAAAATGCACTTCAACGCAAACTAGACAATTATTAGCCCATATCCATCCTATAATGCGTAAAAGACTACTCACAGGAAGCTTAAATCTGTTTTGCCAAACCTGGATTCCCTGCAGCATTTCAACTGCCCCTAAAAATATCTAAGATTTTGCCCTCTCAAGAATACCTAAGAAACTGCACCTCCCTGGGAAGTGGGAGCAGAAAACCACAAGGGCTGGAAACAATGCACTGAAAGCAACTTCAAGATGAATTTTGTGACACTCCCCATTGATCAAGTCTATAAAAACTTTGAATCTAATAGAAGAACTGATTACAGCTTAATTTTATTACTGGATAAAGGCTTTTTGCAAAAATAGTGAAACTAGGAACCTGTGAAATTACTACTCGTTTAAAAAAACAATTCTTGTCTAGCATGAACACCCTCCAGACTACTACAAATGACAAGGAAGGATAATTCTCAAGGTTTTCCAAGTATCCACTGAATGTAAAAAGCTATGTTGTAAAGAAATAAGACAAATCCTTAAAAACACACCTGCACATCCGTAAAAGCAACAAGATGCTTGACCTCATATGTTACTAGGCACTTATCAGACAGTTGTGTGCCAGTGAGTTACCGTTCAGTTTGCTGTCTCTACGCTCAAGATTTTTGCTAATGGTTTCCCATATTTTAACCAGGCATCCTCGCCAGTCCATGCAACACAGCTTAAAAATACTTATCTAGAATATTAATTCTATAACAATCTAAGTGGATATGCTATTTTTGTACACATAAATTAGTTCCTTAACCTCAAGAAACTAGAGTCTAAATTTAGGGAGAAACATAGTAACAGGAAAAACATGTACCGAAACAAAGAGGTATGTTCTTTTAAAAATACCACATATCTTACAAAGGAAAGACACTATTGTTTGTTTCTTAGTGAACAATAGGTAGTATATACACAAAAGACTTCACCATTTTGGAAAACCTATAAAGGAAGATGACTAAAATATATAAATGAGCCAACTCTGCCGTGCACAGCTTCCTAGAAGCTGGCTGCCAGACTCTTCTCCCTTGTTAGTGCTCTACTGCTAACAGTGCTGAGATTGAAGATGAATCTCTCCAACATTCCTAATTTCAGGACCTGCTGCCTAATTTTTCAACAATATGGAGAAGATATTCATGGACAGAAAAAGAGCATCCAGAGTTGTTTTTTTCCATAAACATTTGATGAGACTATGAAATCAAATCTTCTGTGTAGTAGAAAGAGATGCAAAAACATAGTTGTCCGTTTACAGCTCGACAGCTTGTCAACACTTCTCTTTGCAATTTTTTAATGGAATATTTTTGTCTGAATCAAAATTCACACCTTAAATGAACGAAAAACAACACTGAATGTTGCTTGCCTGCTTTCCAGTGCAGAACGAGGGAGGAAAGGCAAAAAGAGAGTGCTTTTAAATCCACTTCAAAAATTAATTATGTTTTGTTTCAATTACATCCTGTTACCATAAAAATATATTTTTAATCAGTTCTAGACAGAAAACAGTACTCTTGACTATATAAAGATGCTAATCAGTGATTCATACTTTTCTGATTACTCAACAAGATTTCTACTAATTTGAAGACAACACAGAACTATGTCACTTCCCACTCAGAAAAGAACTAACAGGTTGCTTCACAGAATGAATGCAGCTTCACAACTCCCTTCTGAGCTTCTATTACTTCAAGGGTCCGTAATCCAAAATATTGGCAGTATTATGCAAATTAATGATGGCTAAACCCAAAACGGCCCCACACCTTTCAGAAGGTGTATCCAAACAACAGTCCTGCTGTAATCCAGGTTTTCTCTGAAGAGAAGAATCTTTGGTCATTTCTCTTGCTTAGCTTTTAACAGCCAGAACTTTCAGCAACATCTGTGACTATAAACTAGTTCCCAGCACACATCTTCCAGCTGCCACTGAGCCATGCAGCATGAAACTGAGAATATTCAGGTCCTATTATTACCAACCACAGAAAACATAGTTTTACAGTAATATCCATCCCTGTTGTTTGGACAAAAAGCAGAAGTTGCAGAAAACTACTTAAAGGGGCGGCTTCACAAGTCACTTGAAAAATATTTTTAGTACCCTTTGATCCATCTGCGGGCCACTCCACACCAGGTCCATCTGGTAAAAGCAACAGCTGAATACTAATCTATCACGCCAACACCTCTGTTTCCCAAAGGTCGTTTAGAGTCAGCCACTTTCTCTCCAAGCCATGCCAAGATAGAGGTGGAGAAAGCACTAGGCAGGAGCTTCTGAAATAAACTCTTACATATTTTCATGAAACATTAAAAGAATATAGTAATTGTGACACTGGCCATTGGGGATGTTTAAGGAACAGCATACTAAAAGGACTAATCTTTCCCCACTTTCTTTCCTCCAGCAAGCTGATTAGGAACTCCATGAGCCACACTTTATAACTGAACTCCTATTTTAATCCATCTATACTTTGTCAAAAAAAAAGAAAATTAGGTGCAAACATTCTTCATTATGAAGTCCTGCTCATTTCATTATCTCATCCTACTACTGGTATTCTAAGAAAAACTATATAGACTATGTGAATACAGAATAAACTGTTCTGTATTCATATATACCATTCATGTATGGTTGTATGTAAAGTGTAACATGCATGCTCTCTCACTTCTCTCGTCCAAGCTGCTCTGCACTACTTAGTGCTTTTCAAAATTCAAGTCAAAGTAGGAACACAGCCATCTCTATCCCTTTTTCTTTAGTTATTCTGCTTCTTTACCTTTTTATGTGTGTTATACCCCTTCAGATAATACTCAATCCAGTTCTGAACACATGAAGAGATGAAAGCACCACTGATTTATACAGCCTCTTTGGTAAAGAAAATTCCATCAAGCCAAGCCCACCACCTGACCACACTCTCCTTAACCACAAGATACATCTCCTGTGAGTTCACAATAACAAAACAAATTAGCAAAAAACAAATGTTATGCAAGAAGGTTTCCAAACGACTGCAAAGCTAAGGCTCTTTCAAAGAGCAGTATATACATGCCAATGTATGCCTGCAGAGGTAATTCTACTAAAACTGAGTTGCACTGTTAGATCGTGCCACTTGCACAATCATCAACCATGGACATATTGACATGCACACAAGAGCTACCTAAAATTGCCTAGGACAAGGGAGTGCCACCAACTGTCAGGGCTTTTTTTTCTCCATCTAGAAAAAGAAGTTCTAGTAAAACCAGTCTACCTCCACTTTATCTACCCTGCAAAGTCCACGTGCAGCACAAGACTGCAATTTACTTGTAGCCTACATTTTCCCACCCTGTACCTTTCACAGTAACACAATATTTGACTATTTGCCAGGGACTTTTTACACTGAACTAAGACTTGATCGTTTGGATGACTAAATCAGTGCATTACGCTTCACACATTAATACCTTGCTTGATGTCATCCAGCCACTCCATGAGAGTTTTCTGCAACTGTCTGGAGTAAGCTACAGGTTTAATCATCCTAAGTAACTTTAGATGGCAACTTTTTAATCCCAGAATCCACCCTGTTTCACAAAACATTTCTGACGTGGAATAGCAAAGGTCACAGGACATACTTTGGAAAGTACTACTGATAACTTTCCACTGTGAAGACTGGATGGTTTTCCTACTTCTTACCCTAGTCCTTTTCAAGGGCTAGCCCCAGATTTGTCACCTTGCAGTGTCAGCAACAGTCAGGACATCAGCTGATACCCCCACAATTTCACACTGGAGTTTCTTTAGTATATCTGGAACATTATTCACTGCTTCCAGTGATTCCTTGCAATAGACAGTATCTGCTATGGGGACTTCCTATATGTACAGCCATAGATGTCCTCATGCAAAAAGCTTCCTCTACTGTGTATATGCCATTCAAATAATACATTCAGCTTCCCTGTAATAAAGTGGCTTGGAATGTTCTTTTTAATCATTCAAAATCTGTTCTTCCCAAAAGCACCCTCCAAGCTCTTAGCTCTGATGTCTCACCAAAAGTTCGGGTTTTTAATTAAATTCTAAGCTTTTAGCAAGTTCCTACTAAAAATCTGTCTTGGACAGCTGTATTGTAACATTGTATTTAATGTTCCAGGGTTTGTACTCTTTCCTGATTTCCTCATTGGTACATAATTCACACTTTTAATACATTTGATTAAAAAAAAAAATAAGACCTTGAGCATTACAGTAACCTCGTTCTTCAATTATGGCTAACAAAGCCTGAATTCACAATTCAAGCCCTCTGTCAGCCTGTCAGCTTTTCTTCCAGCTTTATTCCCTATTTTTCAAATTATCAGAAAACCTGATGTTGCCATTTTATGCACAGATATCTATGATATATCAAACACCACACTTACCAATAGCAACTCTCCTCAGCTTATTGTAAATGTGCTCTTATTAGAAAGGCAGGAGAGTAAACAGTTTTCACTACATTATACTAAGTAAAGCTTGTGAATCTGGACTCAGGAGTATTAAGTAATTACTTGTCCTTGTCATGGCAGGAATATAAATCCAACAGTTCTGTGACATTAGTAATGACCTTCACAAGTCATGGAAGAACATAATCCAGTCTTCAACACTACAAGATTTTTATGCAAGACTTGTACAATTTAAGCTCCCCTGATATTCCAAGCAACAGGTACAAGTCCTTGCACACATGGAAAACTGAAGGGTTAAAGAACTGAAGACACCGCTATGAGTTGGCAGAAGAATTAACTACACCTGCATTGCTTGTTTCTTAGACAAGAAAAATGTGTCAGCCAAGCAAGCAAGGCAACGTGCCAATTGTCACAAAAGCACTTCATTGTCACAAAAGCTGGGATGACAATTTCACAATTTTTGAGATGGGAAGCATTACACCTTTCCTTAAATATTCATTAAATATTTTTAATATATTAAATTAAATATTAAATATTTGCCACAACTCCTCCTTGAAGAAACTTAGGGAGCTGTATGTAAGCATGCCTTTGCAACAGTTTACTTGCCTTAGGTGGTTTTCATATCTTCTTTACCCAGCTTAAGTACTATCTTGGTTCAACTCACTTGATTTAAAAAAAATTTAAAAAACAAACCCACCCCACCAGCACCTACGTTCCCTTATTTGTCCCTCTTGGACAGATAATTCAGGAAGATCTTTGTATTACATCAGAAAAAAAAAAAAAAGCTGGTAGAATTCTGCTTTCCTCAAATAAAAAGTAAAGCCTAAAATGAAAACAGCCTCAAGGCAGACTATACTTATGTCACATTATGACTATTCCAAGGCAGCTTCTAAATAGTAGGTGCATATGTCACTATCACTTTTTTATGATTTGATCAAACTTCACAGAATCGCAGAATGTTTGGGGTTGGAAGGGACCTCCAAAGATCATCAAGTCCAACCCCCCTGTGAGAGCAGATCACACAGAAATGCATCCTGACAGGTCTTGAAAGTCTCCAGAGAAGGAGATTCCACAACCTCTTTAGGAAGTCTGTTCCAGTGCTTTACAACCCTTACAGTAAAGAAGTTTTTCATGTTGAGGTGGAACTTCCTGTACTTGAGCTTGAATCCACTGCCACTCATCCTATCATAAGGCATGAGTGAAAAGAGGTTGTCCCTGCCTTCTTGACACCCAGCCCTAAACTTACTAACATTTAGACCAAATCTTAATAGAGCATTATGGCACAGTAAGTTCCTAGGAGACAGGAAACAGTCATAGAATCATTGAGGTTAGAAAAGACCTTTAAGATCATTGAGCGCAACTGTTGAACTAGCACTGCCAAGTCCACCATCAAACCACAGCCTAAAGTGTCACATCACCTCCAGGGATGGAGACTCCACCACCTCCCCTGGGCATCCTATTCCAGTGCTTAACAACCCTTTCAGCAAAGATTTATTTTTTTTCTAATACCCAACCTAAGCCTCCCCTGGTCCAACTTGAGGCCATTTCCTCTTCCCTTATAGCCTCTTATAGAACAACTCACTCCTTTCAGCAGTTGCAGAGAGCAAGGTGGTCTCCCCTCAGTCTCCATTTTTCCAGGCTAAACAACCCCTGTTTCCTTAGTCACTCCTCATAAGACCTGTTCTACAGACCCTTCACCAGTTTGGTTGCCCTTCTTTGAGTACGCAAATCCCGCTATGAAAAAAGCTCATACTTAAAAGTTTTCTTCTTTCTGGGAAGAGCTGCAACTCTAAGTCTCTTATATTTAATTTGTCATATCACCTATTACATACTTTCTGAAAACCTTGGCTTCAAGAGGTGACAGGAATAAAACAGAATTATTCTCCCTTTCGTGACAATTGGAGCAAGTAACTACACTATGCATTCTCATTATTACTTCTGTATATTTTCAAAGGTTTTCCTATAAGCTGTCCCAAGAGATTAAACAGCATTATTAGCTTGAATTTGAAAAGTTAGAAAAATCTGTAATTTAAGTCGAAGCTAACAAATAGAACCAGGATTTATATCTTTACATCTGTTCTGCAGGTTTAAGAAAAAAAAAAAAAACAAACACCACAAAAAAATCCCCAACACATTGCTTTAGTATCAAAATCACACATAGCTTTCCTGTATTTGACTTTTTAGGTATATTCCATTAAGTTTTTTTTGTTGTTCACTGTAGTTCTACAGAAATGAAATTATATGGGCTTTACAAAATCATTGACAGAGTATTTTAAATACTGAATATTTTAGAAAATATTTTAAGAATTTTTCAAAAAATATTGAAGAAAAACACATAACAAAAAAAAAGCAATCTATTTAGGATTGGCAGCATTGTTATTATGTAATTATGGGTCTAAAATGTTAGTTGCCATAACAACTTGGAATAGTTCTACACCCATTATAAATCTTTTGCTCTCTCTTCATATGTATGCTTATTTTTAACCCCGACTTCCTCCTGATGCACTTTTTGCTAGGCAACCTCATTAGCTAAACTCCTACTGTGTCAGATTGGCAGATACAATTGCAGGCATTCCCACAGCCAAACAAATACATTTTCTTCACACAAGCTTCCAGATGTGCCATATATCTTACAAAAGTGGGTTTGTGCCTTCTTTAATTATGTTCTCTTCTCTTGGATCACAGAAAATTCTCCATTTTCTCCACCTCTTAATAAAGTGTTTAAAGACTGGAAATTACTGTATCGTGCCAGTTAAGGGCACAATGGAATGCAATTTATGCATACATTTAATATAATATGGCAAGTCATAAACCTCAAACTTTAAAAACACTAAAATAAAATTGTACCTACCTTCTGTAATTTTACAAACTTGTACTATCTCAGAGTAGATTAAGTCTTTGAAAATGATTTATTTTACAGCTATATTGAAATTAAAAAAAAAACAACCAAAACCTTAGAGAAAAACTGAAGAATATTTGAACAAATCTAGTCCTCTCTCTCTCATAAATCTCCAATATTGACATGAATGCTACTTATTTGTTGAATTTTCATTATAATGAAAAGTCGTAACAGTAATAAAACTGACTGTGTTGCCCGAGGAAACTGTATATAAATTAACACTGCCAACATGAGAAATCCTTCAGAAAAATTATGCTAAAGTTGTGATTATTAAAAAAAAAAAAAAATCTGGTGTAAGATGAAGACATTTTGTTTGAGTTACACTCACTGTGAGCAATAGTGCCTGTATCAGATGGGAAGAGTACTACAGGAATCATAATTGCTGTGCAACACTTCAGGGAATGGGGTTTTTTTCAATGATGTTTTAGTTTTGTTCCTAGTAGAAGTCTGGACAAAACCAAATCTGCTTCCATATATACAGATCAAACAGTAAAAGAGCTGGACAGTACTTTCAGGAGGTTCCTCTGTCTTGCTGTCTAGAAGTAGCAAAACTTATTTTAAAAGTACTCCACAGGAAGAAAAACAAATTCAAGATTTCACAGACTAAGAGAAGGTTGAGGTTGGAAAGGGACATCTGAAGGTCATCTGGGCCAAACCTGCTCAAGCAGGGCTATGCCAGAACTCGTTGCCCAGGGCCATGTGACCAGATGGCTTCTGAACATCTCCAAGAACAGAGACTTCACAACCTCCCTGGGCAACCTGTACCAGTTGAAAAGTGTTTACAGATGTTCACACAAACTCCTTTGTTTCAGTTTTTGTCCGCTGCCTCCTGTCCCGTCCCTGGGCACCACTGAGAAGAGCCAGGCTCAGTCTTTTTTCACACTCTCCCTGCAGGTACTTACATACATTGCTAAGACTCCCCAATTCCCTAGCTCACTGATGCACAAGATTGTACATTTGCCCAGATTTAGAGACAAGTAACATGGTGCTAGAGTTTCGCATGGAGCTTGGCAGACAAAAGAAAGCTCCTGACTAAAAAGTAAGCATCATACAAGAACTCTACATTTAATCAGATCATCAAGAGAAACCCCTTGGGTACAGGAACTCTTTTAAAAGGAAAAATATCTGCTTTCAGGAAAAATATCTAATTATTTTCATTGGTGATCTTATAAAGCTCAAAGCATCAGGAGACTTGGCCTTCATTGCACAAATTTTACCAGAACAAAATCTGAGCCAGAAAGCCATTCAGTGTCTCTGTTCTCACACATTATGATAGGTCCACAAATTCCAAATCAAAGACATTCAACCTAAATTTTGCCACGTACCATGGCAACATTAATTTTCTTTATGCTCTGGCTTCTAAAGCAACAGGAACAATTTCTTTAACGTTATATAAGTCAGTCTTTTGTAAATAAAAAGCAAATAAATCATCCTGCAAACTCTGGGTCATTTTATATACTGCTTATTTGTATTGTGTTCCAACATGCCCACCTACTCATGGAGAGTTTCGCCTTCAGGACTTCTTTTCAGAAGAATTAATTTGGTGAATAACTCCTTGATTTATATTTCAAAGGTCAATTAAGAGTTCTGCAAATGGCTGGCATCTCATCAAATTGATAGCAGATTAAAACTTGAGTCATTAATTCTTTTTGATAAGCAGTGCAAATATGTATGAAAAATGCTTGCTTGCTCTTTTGCCTCAGGCTTCCTTAGTGCATCACTTAGTCTCATTTAGCACATAGGAAGGTGCTTATGGGAGTGACAGACACGAAGGAAATAGCAGAATCCTTAAGGTCTTGTGCGTATGTGTTAAGGTAAACAAACAAAGCAATTGTAAAGGACTTCAGTCATGCTGCTGCAGCTTTGGACGTCCTTTTATTTTATGACCTTGTGCCTGTATACATAAGGATAGGTTAAAGCACTGGAGGAGTGTGGGAGAGGGAGGGGAAGAGTCAGAGGAGAAAGGGGAAGAGATGGCTAGGAAATGACAAAGTACAAAATCAACATTTTTCATCAGTTAGGCAATGAAATAGAACTAGAGATAGTTACCATTTTAATTAACATGGAAGGTCAAAGACAAACATCATTATATATCATTTTTCTTCCTATTATAAATTTCAACCGTGCACAAAGGTGTTAGAGAAGCATGCAAATTACCATAGGTTTTTTAAAATATTAAAATTAACTTGCTTATTTAATGCAAAAAATATTCATTATCCTATCAACTCCAAACATGGGAAGAATTACTATATCTATTTCAAGTTCAGATCTTTGATCAAAGTTTGTTTTCTCAAGATCTATAGCATTTGAGATCTTAGAGAAAACTAATACATTGATGTCATTACACAACGAAAACCTTGTTGTGGTAAATGATGAATTAAAAGCAACTTTTGGTTCCTGTTTAGTAAAAACATTCCCTAATATTCTTGGAAATGATCTGAGGACAGACTGATATTTGAATTGAATTTAGTGTACAAAAGTGTAGTGGTTTACATTTAAAAAACACTTTTAGATTAGACCGTGCCTTTGATTTATTTCTCAAACTTTATTGCAAAATATAATCTTTTAAACAACGTTACAAAATCTTTATGAAACCTGCCAAATAATTTAAACATTCGGACCATCAGCTCCAGATGTTATAATCTTGTCAGTGAAAGTCCTTGACTACTACTTCCAGTTTTATATTACCTCTGGGTTTTTTGGGTTTTTTTTTTTTATGTAACTACCCAACCTCACTTAGAATTCTAAAGAGAAGTAAATCATCAGAAAAGAGTTTTCAGTCCCACGGTTAAAGAGGAAGGGATGGAAGCACATAACGGATTGGAACTTATTTTCAGCTAATACTTAGTCTTCTGCTACTTTAAGTCAATTTTCTTCACTGTGACTCCCACATATGCCCAAAAGACTTCAGTACATTTCTAACAAGCCATGCTGAGCCTCAAAGGGAAGGAAGACAAACAGATCATGGAGATCACCCTCCACCCCTAACAAAGCTTTTATATCACTAACTCAGGGATAGTTTTTCCTCATATTTCTTCGTCTTTAACTGGACTAACACAGCAACCAAAAAAGAAAATTACATTCCTAAAAGGCTCTGTGATCTCTTCCACAAACATGCTGCAGTATCCTGAGCATAATTTTATTTTCTTTCCCTCCAACAAAGGGTTTTCTTCATTATTTTTACAACTAATTCATTTTCTTTTCCATTTTACTTAACTTCCCAAGCAAAAACCCAATGCAGCACACCTGAATAAAATACCTTACAATGTAACCTATTCCACACTTGAAAAATGTTAAGATTTGTAATAAAGTTCACTCATCTGTTAAGTTCAGTACCTATTCATTATACAGCAACCATGCATCACATTACACCTTTCTCCAGTTCAGTAAAACACTGTTGAATAAAGGTGAATGTTGAATACATACTTTTCTACTGCCCATTTACACTCTTAAACATGAAATTTGATTCCTTTTACAGATCAATTTTTTAATTTAAAAAAAAAAGGGAATACAAAAAGAAAAAATAATCAGCAAGCTGTAAAACTTCAACTTTACCTTTTTAAATGCTGCTGTAGTGATGTTAGATTCTTTGTGAACAATACCACACTTTACTTGGGGAACAATCATAAATGCTATCATAATTAGGATTTCAGTTAAGGATCAAAGAGATGGAGCAGATGGGATGCATGAGACAAACATTTAAATGCAAATATCTTTGTTAAGAGGAAATTCGTTAAGAGGAGCTATCAAAGCACATGGAAGATAAGTGTTCATCTATTTAAGTCAAATATATTTGAAAGTTTCTCCCAGCAGGAAAGTCAGCTAAAGTCTTCAAGCAATCCAGTAACAGTCAGCACCTGACTCAGAAAAGAGCAGCGAAGATTTCTCCCAGTTGCCTTTTCATAAGTCAATAGGAAAAACCTTGGCAAACATCTGTACGAACACCACTTCCCTCCTCTTCTTAAAGCTATCACTATTTGTTACTCATGTTAAGCAGAAAACACTGAATGCTGTATTCCAAAAACATGCTGCTCTCCCCCCAGCGCTACTATTTCTGATTTATTCGTGGAAAAATTACAACCCTTATAACACCTAACGGCAATTTTCACTTGCTTTCTTGTAACCCATTAGCTGACACTGGGAAGACTACCTGAGGGATCTGGTCAAAGCCCTGGCTTAACAAAAGGCCTGCTCACCAAAATACACACCTGTTACAGTCATGATGGCCAAGGAAATTGTTTGCTCCTCTGTATTAAAAAGGTTGAAAATGCAAAATATCAATACCTCTACAACAGACTTTATTGTACGTGAAGCTCCAGAACCAAGAAGCTAATGGTAATGCTTGAGCAGCTTTACATAGCTTAATAAGCAGTTTCATATGACGTTTCTTTATGAAAATCTTATTGAAGTATACCTTAAATATATAGATATTATACAAATAATGTAGAACAACATACAAATATTGCAGGTCCCTCAAGGACACCACGCATGCGTCTCTCCAGCACTGCTACAACCTCCCACATCTGGAGAGCACACCTGTAATGACCAGCTACACTGGACCTAGTAGAAAGAGAGGCTGAAGCAGTACAAGGGTTCAAGCTGGATGTGGTTTCAAGAGTGACCACAGCTGTAGCATTAGGTGCCCACTTCACTCAGTACTTGCTTGGTGGTGCACTTGACTGAGCAGGTGGGGTCATCCCCTGGTATCTCAAATTTGAATGAGGCTTGGAGCAAAAGGAACTTGTCTCAGTGAACCAGGGCAGTTGGTTTTAGGAGATGAGAAAGACAAGTTAGCAGAGCAGAAAGAGCACTGGGCTGGCGAGGGGGAATCCTGGCCTAGGGAGATGGTGCTGAACTCTTGGCCACACCACGAGTTCCCAATTTTGAAAACCTGCAATGTTTGGATATCCCTGGTACAGGCTTTAAAACACTGCCACACTCTGAATATATATATGTGTGTGTGTATATAGAGAGAGAGAGACATAATATTTCCACCAAGCAACTTCCTGGAAAGTGAATAAACTAAATTCTCCCCAAGACAGACAAAGACAGGCCTATGCACCTTCAGGGTTTTGCATTCCAGCTCATTGCTCATGTTGCACCTCCATAGCACACATCCACGCAATCGCTTCTCCACTTCAGACTGAACAGATAGTTCTGGTTTTGGATTACACATGTGGAAACTAATAAATACATAAACAAGCTACAAAAACAAGATCTCAAGCAGGGCAATTACAGTTGCTGAAAACTAAAAGGTGACAAACAAGCAACAATAACAAAAAAAAAAAAAAATCTAAACTAACCAAAATTGTTTTAATGTTAACTTCACTCACTGGGGAAATAAATGTTTAAAATAGGGCTGAGGAGCATTTGTATCACTTCTGTGTACAATCACTAGATACTGTGATGTCTTTGTTGGCTGGGTTAAATAGCTATCACCAATTAAACCTTTTTCTCATGCAGCCACTTTCTGGCCATTCTCACAAGAGCTGGGATTTCTTTCAGGTCTATTGAAGAGACTGTCATTCTTCATTCAGTCTTAGCAAGTGGCACTTTCTGAATCCTTAACTTTGCTCACTTCTCTGTTCCCTGTTCTTTCCCATTTGTCAACATCTGGTTTTGAAATGGACAATATTGCAAGGGCAAACACTTAAGCAAGTGCAATCACATCTGCCCACCAACAAACTCCAGCTGTACTTTACACCTATATGTGGCTGTAAGACTGCCAGTGACACCCAAGATCTTTTGAGTCATTGCTTTTCAAGCTCCAGTCCCACAAATACTTTTTGTCCTAAATGTCTGACTGAACACAGGTACCAAAACAAGCAATACTCTGCAAATAAAACACTACCTGCATAAGACAGATAACAACAACCACCCAAACCAACAAATAAAATCTACTTACGCTACCACCTTTAAGCCTCATTTACCCCATGATACTGCTCTGCTGACAGTTATCATATCAACCACCTCCCAAGAAGATTATTTTCAACAGCACCAAAAGTTTTGCTTCTTTTCTAGTCTTAAAAACATAACTCATACAATGACAGCATCACATCAACAAGGTCACAAGAAGATGTAAAAAAGAAAAGCAAAAAATTTGGATTTTTTTTTTTTTTTTTAATCTAGCTCCTCTTAAAAAAATTAGAACCAAGGGCTTCAAAAAGTCACGAATCAAGGGTTTGATTCAAAGGGTCTTGCATGCAAATTATATTGTCCTGAAGATTTAACATTCATCTATTTTTCAGCAGCTGCCTTCTGGTATCCCAATTACCAGTGGGAGAGTAAGGTATGTTATTACCCAAGTAAGGAGATTTTGCACCCTGCCTGTCATGGAGCGTAACTCTGAAGTCACTCAGATCTGTACGACCATTGCCTAATACCGATTTGTGGCAGGCAGAAACACACCATTTTCCTTCTGTTTTGTTCAACACACTAGTCTGGTTTTTTTCCTGTTTAATTGTCTAATTAATGATTTAGATTAATTCTTAGTCAGCATCCTTGTATATCTGCTTTCATGGAGTCACAGAGTGGTTCAGGTTGGAAGGGACCTTTAGAGGTCATTCTAGTCCAACTCACTGCTCAAATCAGGCTAAACTACACAGGGAGCCTGTCAGGTCTTAACACCCAAGGATGAAGATCCCACACCCTCTTTAGGCACCTGCTCCAGTATTTGTTCACTCCAACGGTAGAAATTATTTCCTAATATCTAACCAGAATTTCCATATTCCAGACTGTGTCCATGGTGCCCACTGCCCCTCATACCATCACCATGAGGATTGAATATGGCTCCACCTTTTCCATATCTTCCAATCAGGCAGTTCCAGACAACAAACAAGGTCACCCTCGAGCCTTCTCTTCTCCAGACTGAACAAGTCCAGCTCTCTCAGCCTCTCCTTGGATGTTCTGCACTCCAGTCCCTGACCAGCTTGATAGTCCTTTGCTGGACTCATTCAAGTATGTCCATGGCTCTCTCACACTGGGGAGCCCAGAACCAGACACAACTTTCCAGATGTGTCTCACCAGTGCTGAGCAGGGGGGAAGGATCACCTGCTGCCTACTGCAGCCCAAGAGGCTATTAGACACCTTTCTTGCAAAGATACATTGATGGCTTGTGGTCCTCCAGGACTCCCAGGTTCTGCAAAGCTTCTTTCCAGCTGGCTGGTCCCAGCATGTGCTGGTGCATTTGGCTGCTGCTCCTCTCTAGGTCCAGGACTTCCCATCTCCCTTTGTTAAACTTAATGAAGTTCCTGTCAGCCTATTTCTGCAGCCTGTCCATGACCTTCTGAGCACAGCCCAGCATACTGAAGACACTGAACTCATCGCCAGCAGGACTTTGCACCTCAGATCACAATTTTGAGTCTGAGAGTCTGGTCAATTTTCCACTCATCATCTACCTGCAGAGCCCACGTCTCACCAGTTTAGTGATAAGTAAACTATGAGAGGCCAAGGTATACAATATGTACTATCTCTTGCTTGCCCACCCCAGAACATGGAAAGCAGTGACACTGAGCAAGTATGACTTGCTGTTTTCAAACCCATGCTGGCTGCTCCCACCAGCTCCTTTCTTGTCCTTCACGTGTTTAGAAACTGGTTCCATAATGATCTGCTCCATCATCTTCCCAGGGGAAGGCTGCTCACCAGCCTGTACTTCCCTATTCTGTTTCCTCATCCACCTGGAGGATGGGTGTGACACTGCCTTTCTCTAGTCCCGAGAAGCCTCCTCCAAGTGTCACTGCCTTTTGAAGATAACAAAGGGCAGCCTTGCAATGACATCAGCCAAATCCTGCATGCATCCCAGCTGGTCCCACAGACCCGTGCATGTCCAAGTAGTTGAGTGATTCCTAACTCTGTCCTCATCTCCTGCAGGTGCAGCCTCACTCCCAGACTCTGCCAGGTTTGGGGATAAGCCTTACCCGTGAAAACTGAAGCAAAGAAGGCATCAGGAACTTTCGTTTTTCCCTTGTCAGTAGGTCCCTAATCTCACTAAGCAATGATCCCACACTCATCTTAGACTCTCTCTTGTTGCCAATGTACTTATGGAGGAAATCTTTCCCGTTGTCCTCCACCTCCCTTGCTGGCTTCAATTCCAGATGAGCTTTGGCTTTCCTGACTCCACCTCTCCATAAGAAGGTAATGTTTCTGTATCCTTCCAGGTAGCCTGTCCCTGCTTCTGTCTCTATGCACTCTCTTTTTGTGCTCAGGCTCAGTCAGGACCACCATGTTCATCCACCATGGCTTTCTGCCATGCCTGTGCAAGTTTCTGCACAAGGCAACAGTCTGTCCTTACGCTCAGAGAAGCTGCCCTTGATCAACCAGCTCTCCTGGGTCCCTTTGCCCTCCAGGGCACCTCCAGAGGGGATCCTGCCAAGCAAGTCCCCAAACCAGTTAAAGTCTGCTCTTCAAAAGTCCAAGACTGTAACTCTGCCGTTTGTCTTGTTGACTCCTCTCGGGAATCTTAAACTTAAGTCTCACAGTCATTTCAGCTGGGGCTGCCCACAACCATACTCCAAAAATTCTTCCTTGTTTGTGAAGGCAGCACCTCTCAGAATCTGTGATTGCAAAGCTTTCACCGTGTATAAAGGGGGCTTCATCCACCTCCTGCTCTTGAGATGCCATAGCAGACACTCACTGCAGTATCACCAGGACCAATTTATCCTCTGCTCTTTACCTATAAGCTACCTACTGTTTTGTAGCTTTGCTACTTTCACCCTCCTTCAATAAAATCTTCATGTAGTTCTACATGACTATTGTATCAATATAATTTTATGTGATATAAATTATACATGTAAATTAAATCATGTATATTATTAGTAACATGAATTTTATACTAATGAAAGTAAATTTCCATGGTATTTGAATGAGTTGGGTTTTTTTCTTTTCATATTAGATCAGCTGATCAGATTGCAAAATTTATTTATTCTAGAGGAAATAATCTGGGGTTGGTTTTTTTTCTGTTTAGAAAGTTCCTTGTATACTTTTTGTCCATGATTGCTTTCAGCTATGGTACAATGACCTTTTTATTGAGTAGGCTGCATTTGCCTCACGCAGTAGCTCTTTGTTCATTCACTTGTTCCTAGGTAACCATCACTTTTTAATTGGTGATAATCTCATCTTCCTTATGCACTTAATGAAGTTCAGTGGAGGATGTTTCGTAAGATGTGCTATCAATACACTCAAAAGGTCTGGACTGTATACCTGACTGAAACCTCCAAAGAACCTGCTTATGTGGTTCTCCACATGTGGAGATGGCGCTTATGCACAAATGCATATATCCATTGCTTGACTCACAAGACGAACAGTCTCCTCTCTTGGTTTTCATGCCAGATCTAATGCAAGGGCATTGGCAGCACCATACAATGAAAAGCTTGGGGGTGGAAATTAGATTACTATGAAACTCAAAACACAAGCTGCTATTTACAGCGTACAGGTGGCATAACCTAAAAACTCTCCGCCTATTTCTCCTCTTGATTTTATGCCTCTCCCCCTTCCATCTCCTTCATTCCCTTGTGCTGCTGGCTCTGATGCTTGTCAGACCTTTCCATGAGTCAGCTCAATTCACGAAGCCAGACGAATCCAGAAAAACAACATTTTTTTCTCTAGGATAATGAGTTACATCAGCTCTCAGTAAGCTCTGATGACTAAAGCTAGCTAGGAAAGCTAGCTGAAGCATGAAGGGAAGGGAGGAGATGGACTAAAGAGAAGCAGAATAATCCCTTTACTCAGCAGTAAGGTATTAGGCTGGCTCACTGTGACCTGTGAAGCCACAACCTAATTGAAAACTTACATTGGCTTAATATCTACCTGCAACTGCAGACTAATTAGAAAGCAAAGCTGTTAACTGCCAGGCAGGAGGAAAGTGTTAAGAGCCCACCTACAAAACCTGGAGCCAAAGCAACCTGCTCCCAAGTCGCTGTAACCACAGGCACAAAGAGCACAGGAAGCCACCTCTACTGCCTGCACAAGGGGCACCCATTACTGATAGTGCAGATGTTACTCAGCTGGATGTTTTCTTTATTTCCTTTATTAAAGTTCACAAGTTTAGAGATCTCAAGGTGATCCATAAGCTTAGCATAAACACACACATGGTGGGAGAAGACAATGGAAGCAAAGACTCAGCAGATATGAGCCTTACCAAAGAGGAAACCTCAATGACAAGTTTCTTCTGTTTGAATGCCACGTGCTTGCTGATCACTCATTCATGGGAATTAGTTAAGAGAAACCAAATACACAAGAGAAATGCTTAATTTCATCCTGTTTGTTGACTCTCTCTAAAATAGTACCGTTTGTCTGATTTGTATTTATACATGGCTAGGTTTTCTTCCCCAAGGGAGTTAAAAACAGTTTGATCCAAAATAGAGTAAATAGCTGTTATATCCTGACAGCTGCTCTTTAGAAATACAAAAGAAGACAAGGGAATTTTTATTTCAGGGTGGGTTTTTGTGTGTGTGTGTGTGCGTGGGTTGGGTTTTTTAAAGAAAAACCTACAAAAATACTGAAGCATTGACAAAGTACTCACGAATCCCTTGGTAATCACCATTTTGGTGCATACATGATCCCACAATATATTAGATGCATGAACACAAACACATCTTTCCAGCACTGTGAAATCTATGTGTCCCTGAACCAGTTACAGCTGCTCCAGTGCAGCACTCAACCAAGCTAACAGAGTAAGAGGAGAAGAGCTGGGCCATCACTCCTACCTCAGCAATACAAGGTTAGCTGGAGTATCTCTGGAAGTCCATCACTGTACATTGTAAGTACACCTCTAAGTTTTGCACTTTTATCCATTTTTTTTTCCCCAAGCTGTGAGATAGATATATATATATATTCCCCCTCCCCCCAGGCTGTGATATATTATACTGTAGAATAGACTGGGAACTTTAAGAGGTATTTCTTCTGAAACAAAATAACGAAATAAATGCATCTACCCTTCATGATATAAAGAGCACAACCAAAAGTACACCAAAAACAATTAAAAGAAAAAAGGAAGGAATCCCACCTCTGAACTTTCAGTAGTCCAGAGTATTTCTTAATTCCATCTTCCCAGATAAAGTAAGGTCCTGACACCAGGCAGGTTTTCTTTAAGTCTGGTGGGACAGGTATAAAACATTCAGTGAAAAAGCAGACTGGCCTGTTTGTAGCTGTCTGGAAGGCTCAGTCTCTGTACACCTTTCCACTGATGCACAGACTCTGCTACAAGCTGTTTCAAGACCTACCAGGAACTTCTGTTCTTTCTACTTTGATAACTTGACCTGGCTGGAGTTTCATTGTGTCTCTCCTGCTGTCGTCGATAGCAAGGGGAATAAACCCTAGCTTCCAAGCTAACTGGTGACAGCTGGCTTTGTCCACGTGGGCCAGGTTCATCACCCTCTGGAGAAGACAGGCTCATACCTGGCTGACACCTATACCTCACCATACCCAGCTCAGCTCTTCTCTGGAGGCCTGCTACCAACCACTATCTACATGACACTTTTTGCTTCAGTTCACATTATCAAAAATAGTAAAAGGGACATTCTGCATCCATATCAGAGACATATTTATTGCATAACACCTCAGGTGCAGCACGTGCATAGTAAACTGCAGGACAGGTGGGTACACTCTGGGACACAAGCACAGCTTCAACAGCATTACAAGACTGCCCCATTGGGAATCCATAAACTTGAGGCAATGCAGCCACTACTCACATATCCAAAGCTCTCAGCACCTAAAGCCAGGTTTCTTCTTAGAATAAACTTGATGGCTTGCTCCAGCAACAAACCCTGAAGAAACCAGCACGTGTGTGATGTCAATAATGAAAAGCGCACGAGCTTTTTCTAGGGAGGTGGAAGTAAACCAAACTGCCACTGTGGGTGTATGAACTGAAGAGAGAAGACAGGAAGATGTGCATACCCTTTCCCAAATCACACACAGCCTGCCCTGCAGAACACCCATCGTTGATAGATGCATGTGCTTGCCCTCCCTGCAGCACGTACTCCCCCTTGTATCTCCTCAGGAAGGAAGGACTTTGGAGTTTCAAACACCTCCACTAAAACTCAACTTCTTACAGAGTATTATGAAACGCAAGCATTGCTTTCACCACATAACTTTTGATAGCTAGGCCACCTGAGCCTGTGACATGTTTGACAGTTCCAGTCAATGGCTTCTTCAAGGAGACAAGAGTCCTTTAAGAGGGAGAGTACAAGGTAGGGGGGAATTACCCCTTTTTTTTTTTCCTCTCTCCAAAATAGACACTATGTAAAATGCAGATCAAAGTTAAAAATGTATGATCTAATTCATGTTTTCTTGCTTGTTAATTTTAACTGCAGTTTAAATCTGATTAAAATCCACCCACCTCTGGACAGAAGCAACACATTTTGGAATGAAAAAATACACTGCATTTTAAAAGTTGTTTTTTTTTTTTTCTAGTGGGTTCGTATTCTTCATGGATTTATTTTCTGAATAATATTCTAAAGTCTACACTAAAGCATATTTAAAGGAGGTTATGCTTTGAAGTCCAGGAGGAGATGGGAAGAAAGGAAGACAACTTTGGATGTTGCTGTATCTGTGGCAGCAACACGACCCATGCTGATGATGAAGCAAGATTCAGAAACAAACACAAACATCACACACAAGGCAAAGCAACGTCACAGAATCTGTTCCCCTACCTGACATAAAGCTGCTCCTTCTCCAATATATCCCCCTAAACAATTGTGTCTACACATACTTGCAAATGAGGTTCGTGGACCCCCAATGTAACATAGAGAGTTACTTTTCTAAGTAGCTCTATATAGCAATATGGGAAAGGGAACAAAATCGTCCCAGGAAGGATGGGGGGGGTGAACAAAGAGGAAAAAACAAGCAAACAAACAAACAAAAACTATGAAACAAGCTGCACTGGCCAATATTTAGCTTGATAACAGCAATTTGAACAAGTATCTATACAGGTAATGACAGAAATGCCCAAATTAAAACCTTACTGCTTTCTGAATACAAGCGTTTCATTAGTTCACCAGAACCTAAGATGAAAGTTTGAATCTTCTCTGTTGACTCAAAATCTGTTCAGCAAAATAATATACTTTTATTATTATAACAGCTTTAATCACTATTACCAAACATCAGTGATTGCTGCTTCAACACACTCGCAGCAAAAGCACAACAGGGAAATGTAAGTTACCTACGGAGCAGCAAGAGGGTTACAGCTCAGAAATCAATATTTAAGCAAGCAGGAGTATTTCAGGCACTGTACATGAAAAGACGTGGAGGAAAGCCTCATTCCCCTTTGTTTTCTTGCTATTATGTGGCTTACTGAATTTCACCTCATCTTACTTTAAGGGGTTTTGTTTGTTTTTACAGACAGTGCTGCTTCTGTTGTTAGGCTTGTCATTGCTCAGGTTATAGATACATCAGTAATTCAGGCATTAGTTTCCAGGTGTGTAACAGCTTCTGTAGTAAAAGTGGGGTTGGGAATGCTCTTACTCTGCAGTGAATTCAAAGCATCTCACAGCTCCCACTTCCACTACTAAAAGGCTTCATCTCTGACATGACAAATGTAAGAAGTTAGCATGGAGAAGGGGAGATCTCTCAGACTGTCAGGTACCCATACACAATGGGTTACCACAGCACTGTGAGAAATACATGGTATTTCTGAAATTTACTGCTTGCTTGCTTCAGACTTAACAATCTGCACTAGCAACCACTGTAAATTACTCATTCTGTTATAGGGGTTTTTTTCATCTTGTCCGAACACCATTCTTTTTCATACACCATGGTGGTTTTCCTTCACTCTTTCCCCCAAATAGTTCCCAGGCCTTGTTTTTATTTTCCCCCTTCAAAGTAGTAACGTTATTTTACTTTTTTCCCCTACTTCTAACCTGGCTTCTTCTGCATCTCCTAGAGGACAGCCTGTAGTTATATTGTTCCTTGAATCTGGAATTCATTGAACTGCTAAAAATTACACACAGGTGAGTGGGAGTGGAAAGCAGAGCAATAAGATTTCCAGTCAGGGCAACCTACAGAAATGTCAAAGCTAAAGAATAGGAGCAGCCAGAAACATAGGGAAGAAAGGGAAGGGAGGAGGCCACCTACCCTTACAGCAAATTGAAGTGGCCATGTAAACATAATATAAGTTCACCTACACGCGTCATCTGCTTTTTATCTTTTCTGGGAAAGTCCAGCCAAAGGGTGCCAAACACAGGTACAAAGTCACCAGATATGCTGACCCCATGCCATGCTTTGTGGGCAGGAGCGCATGAGCTGTGCCAATGCCCTGAACCAAATGATCCCACGCGAGAAGCAGCAGTACATTAACTCAGGTTTGACCCTCTGCTACACTCCAAGCTAGCCAAAAAAACTGAAGGCAAGGCAAACTGCTGTTATCATCAGAAGAAAAGAGATAGAGACAGACAGACAGACAGACAGGCAGACACACACACAAAAGCAGGCTGAGAGTGAAAATGATGGTAGGACAAGGGCACAACAGGCACAGACAAGGCTGGCTTGCTCCTCTCCACGCAGGGAAGCAGTGAGAAATTAAACAAGTGCTTCTCCTCAGCTATGCTTCAGGCTTCCAGCCTTGCACAGTGAACACTACATGCCTTAAATAATCAGGAACACCTTCCACGCTACCAAGGTGCTATTCAAACTCTGTTTTCCCTGCAACTCTGAAAGGCTAGCACAGTACCATTTTGGGTTTTGTTCACCCTTCGCAATGCTACTGAAAGAGCTGCTTCAGGTAGTATCTCTTATTGACATTCACAGTTCCCCAAGCACTAGTTGACTTCATATAAGCAATGAAATACTTCCACTTAGAGCCTGTGCTCCTAACTGACAGTGGCAAGAGATGACAAGAACTGGTCTTCCCTCCTCCCCAACAGTGCTGCAGTGATGGCCAATACCATTTGAACTCCTGTGACACAGATACCAGAAGTTAGAAAGCTGCACCATGCACTAGAAAGCTGTGTCACAAGCAAGTGCACACTTATGAATGCTCTGATAGTACCAGCATAGCAAAGGTGAACTAGTCCAAGATTAACCTACTACTGTAGAACTTTATCTATAGCAAACAGATTTCTCACCTTGCTTTTATTTATTACTCCCAATTCAGCATAATAAACTGCTATGCTTCAAATACTGAACTAGAGAAAAAAAGAAAAAGACATGAAGAAAGAACAGTTTCTCAGAAGGAAGCATTTTATTCAGCTTCCACTGGCGTTTGGTTACACTATACTCAAAATAACAATCTGACAGATTTTCTAAAACATAAATGATAGCAGTAAAATACACTCATTTGACACACACAAGTCAGTAAAAAGATAAGATATTCAAGTACAAATGAGCTTTTCTGGAAACCCATACTGCGTGGAAGAGATATGGCTGAACAAAATAGGATTATTACTTTAAAGAAGAAAAAAAAAAAAGAAGTACAACCAACCAAATATCATTCTACATAATATCTAAAAAGAAAAACAAGTATAGCAGCTGGCCTTGAAGGTGAAGTATATTCTGTGCAAATACAGCAACTAATCTTTAAATGTTCTGTCTTTCACCATCAAAAGCAAACAGAATCAATCCATCTGTCAATGAATGAAAAAAACCAACACAGAAGTTACTCCTATGTGAAAGTCATTTCTGCTACTACTTCTACTGCCCCGGTGCCTAAATTTCCTGATAAAAATATGGCTTATCTAAATATACAAAAGCACTGCTGCACTGTGAGTTATCTGTAATATAAACCCTTCCCTGCGCTCCTCTTCACTCTATACCAAGTGAAATCTACTCGAGAACAACAGGGAATCCTTGGAATTAGTCACCAGATTATTAGAACATTGGACTGAGCGGGTCAAATAGGATCAGGATGTTTGCAGGCGTTCTTTAGGTAGGCATTAATTGCACTATACTAATGGGGTAGGCTTCTTTCTGTTAAAGATGCTGCTCACAAGTAACACAGACAAGAAAGAAACATGGCTTACTGAATAAGAAAGGCAGTAAAATATGTTTTCCTGATCAAGGAAGTACTTCAAATAAATTCATCTCTGTGGTAGATTGGTAAGTTAAACAGAAAACAAGGATCAGTCGACTTTTTGGGCCAAGGAATGTACGAAGACTGAAGTATCTAATAAAGAAAAAAAACTCTCTCAGCACCTTAAATTGAACATATCTCCCCCACAATACAAAGAGATTTGAAAGGAAGAGAGACAATCAGAATTACTTGGCAGCCCCAAACACAAATCCAGGCTTTTTGCAATTTATTTCATAATGTATTGACCCAGATAAGCTCTCAATGATCAAACTTTAAAACCACTACCTTCCTGAACTGCATTTGCCAATCCATGGACTAGTCAATAAATTCCTTTGTGAACAGTTTCTCTGATTTATTACCTTTATGCTGGCACTGCAATCCCTATAGCAGCAAAACCTCGCAAAGTTAGTTCTCAACTGCTCAGTGAACTGGTAAACTTTGTTATTCTATTAAAATAAAGAGACCTGGAAAGCATTCTGTTTGAACTTCACTCCTCTGTAGCACAAACCAGCACACTGACACATCATGTGCAGAGCAGAGTCGCTGTGGAAGAGCTCAGTAACTCAGGACACAGAGAGGGTTCTGCTGCTGCCCACAAAGCTCTGATCATTCTAGTGACTCAGGAAACACCCAGCTTTCACCAGACACCTTTTCCCAGTTAATTCTGTCTGATTGTACCAATCTATACACATAATTTAAATTTATTCATGGGTCGGTGATTTCATTTATACAGGAAAAAAATAATCAGGTTTAACTGAAAGGCCAAAAGTCTCATCTAGATTACTTCTACAATACATCTTTTATTCCTGAGACACATTCATATGAGATCTGTATTAAAACACAAATTTCATGACCTTCTGGCTCCCCTCTCTCATTTATGCACTTCATAAACACTTATATTGGTCCTGTGCTGAAATTCATTTTGGGTCATGCAGGTGACAAAACCTTTCTCCTTTCTGGACAAGGCAGAACTTAAATAGTGCCCAACTGACCTTACAGATCACAACAAATAGTCAGTGCTATTTGTAAAGAAAACTACAGCTGCACCCAAAACTAAGGGTGCAATTTTCATATTTCTTTCAGGTACCCACCCACAATTCTCATCAGCTGCAGCAGCGTAACAAGTCTCTTTACAGCTGCACAATGAACTGGATTAAGGAACTGACCCACGCTCCATATTCCTTTTTTCCCAAAGTTTTTATTTTCAGTCTACACCAGGTCACAACCACATGCACATCAGAGTTACTGAGAGGATGAGGAGAGAGTCACCCTCGATACCAGTGACCAGCTGCACTACATGGAGCTCCACCTGGAGATGGATGAGGAGCTGACCAAGAGCTTATGAGTCATGATTAAAGGACAAGGAAAGGTGACACTATAGTGGGGGTATGCTACAGGCCACCTGACCAGGAAGACCAAGAGGATGAGGATGTCTACAGATAAATAGGAGCAGCCTCATGTTCCCTCAGGGGGGACTTCAACCACCTCAATATCTGTTAAAGTGACAACAGAGCAGGGGATAAATAATCCTGGAGGTTCCTGGAATACACTGATGATAACTTGCATTTCCAAGTGACAAAGGAATCAGTGAGGAGAGGTGCTATGCTGGACTTTCTCACCAGCAAGAAGGAGCTGCTGGGGAACGTGAAACTCAAGGGCGTCCTTGGCTGCAGTGACCATGAAATGGTGGAGTTCAAGATCCTTAGCACAATAAGGAAGGCAGACATCAGGCTCTCTACTGGGAACTTCAGGAAAGCAGACTTTGTTCTCTTCGGGAATCTACTTGGTACCATGGAATACAGCCCTGGAGGGAAGAGGGGCCAAAGAAACCTGGTTAATATTCAAGTGTCACCTCCTCCAAGCTCAGAAGCAATGCATCCCGACCAAGAACTCAGGCAAAAATGCCAGGAAGCCAACATAGGCAAACAAGGACCTCAGGGACAAATTCAAACATAAAAAGGAAGCCTACAAAGGGTGGAAGCAAGAACAGGTACCCTGGGAAGAACACAGAAAAGCTGTCCGAGCAGCCAGGGATCAGGTTAGGAAAGCTAATGCCCTGAGAAAATTAAATCTGGTCAGGGACATCAAGTGCAACAAGAAAAGCTTCTATAGGTATGTCAATGATAAAAGGAAGACTAGGGAAAAATGTGAGTCCTCTTCAGAGGGAAACAGGAGACCTGGTTACCCACAATATGGAGAGGGCTGAGGTACTCAACAACTTTTTTGTCTCAGTCTTCACTGAGCCTTCTCTTCAAGTGTTCTAGCCACACCACCCAAGTCACAGATGACAAAGGGAGGGACTGCAAGGTGAAGAACTTTCCACTGTAGGAGAAGATCGGGTTCGACACCATCTAAGGAACCTGAAGGTATACAAGTCAAAGGGA
The DNA here is from genome assembly GCA_024611175.1 of Megaceryle torquata. Taxonomy (NCBI): domain Eukaryota; kingdom Metazoa; phylum Chordata; class Aves; order Coraciiformes; family Cerylidae; genus Megaceryle; species Megaceryle torquata. Next base: position 50,333 of record JANIJG010002372.1, read on the forward strand.
CCCAGCGAGGTCCACCCACAGCTCCTGAGGGAACCGGTGGGTGAGAATGCTAATCTGCTTTTCATCGTACTTGAAAAGTCATAGTACTCTTGTGAAGCTCCACTGACTGGAAAAGGGAAAACACAGCCCCCATTTTCAAAAGGGGAAAACAAGGAAGACATGAGCAATTACAGTCCAGACAGTCTCACTTCCGTGCCTGGCAAGATCCTGGAGCAGATCATCCTGAAGGCTCTGCTAAGGCACATGGAAAATTAGGAGGTGATTGGTGGCAGCCAACATGGCTTCACTAAGAGCAAATTGTGCCTGACAAATTTGGTGGCCTTTTACAATGCAGTTACAAGAGTTGGTGGATAAGAGAAGAGCAACTGACATCATCTACCCAGACTTGTGCAGTGTTCAACACTGTCCTGAACAATATCCTGGTCTCTAAATTGCAGACCACTTGGTGAGTAAGGAACTGGCTTTACAGTTGCTCTTAAAGAACTGTAGTCACTGGCTCAATGTCCAAGTAGTGACAAGTGGCATTCCTCAAGGGTCAGTATTTGGATAGGCACTGTTTAACATCTTTGTCGGTGACACAGACAGTGGGATGCAGCATGCCCTCAGCAATTTTGTCAATGACACCAAGCTGTGTGGTGTGGTTGACACAATGGAGGGAAGGGATGTCATCCCAAGGGACCCTGACAGGTTTGAGAGGTGGGCCTGTGCAAAACTTATGATGTTCAACAAGGCCAAGTGCAAGGTCATGAACATAGGTCAAAGCAATCTCAAGCATAAACACAGGCTGGGTGATGAGTGGATTTAGAGCAGCCCTGTGAAGAAGGACACGTATTGGTGGATGAAAAGCTTGAATATGAGCCAGCAATGTGAGCTCAAAACCCAGAAACCAAATTGCATCCCGCCCTGCATCAACAGAAGCGCAGCTAGCAGGTTGAGGGAAGTGATTCTGCCCCTTCACTCTCGTGAGACCCCACCTAGACTACTGTGTTCAGCTTTGAAGCCCCCAGCATAAGACAGACAGAGGAGGGACATGAAGATGATAGGGGGCTGGAGCATCTCCCTTATGAGGACAGACTGGCAGAATTGGTGTTGCTCAGCCTAGAGAAGAGAAAGCTCTGGGAAGACCTTATAGCAGCCTTCCAGCATTCAAAGAGTGCCTACAGGAAAGACAGGGATGAACTCTTTATTAGGGAGTGCAGTTACAGGACGAGGGGGTAGCAGTTTTAAACTGAAAGCAGATAGAGTTACATTAGCTATAAGGAAGAAATTCTTCACTGTGAGGCTGGGGACACACTAGAGCAGGTTTGGCAGAGAACTTGTGGATGTCCCCTCCCTGGAACTGTTCAAAGCCAGGCTGGATGGGGGCTTTGAACAACCTGGCCTAGTGGAAGGTGTCCCTTTATGGCCACTTCAACCCAAACCAATCTTTGATTCTATGAGGCAACAACATAAGAATGCCTCTGGGAATGATGGGATATGGGAACGAGTAGCCAGAGATAATCTGCCTAAAACCAATATGAAAGAAATTACCCTGCAAGTGTGGCCTAAGATTACTCATGGACACACTTCCTCCCATCTCCGTTGCCTTTACTATGTGTGTTCCCTACTCTGAATTAACCACCTTCCACCAACGACCCCAAAATGTCAGAATATGTAATGTTTTACTTTTCAGGACTGTTTAGTTTCTTTTCCTTTTTTTTCCAGAGTAGTGAATTTAATTTTATTCTCTAAAGTGGGATATCATATAAGGTCATGTGTAATTTCTGTAAAGTAAAAAAAAATAATAATAATTCCTGCAATACTCTTCACTGTAAAAAAAATCAATAAAATAATATTTGCATTTGCAAAACACTCTAATACTAAGGAAGATCTTTAGAGATTTAATCTGTTCTCCTTTAGTCATGCTAGATGGCAAGTGCAAATAAGGACTTCCTCCACTACTGTTAATTTATTTTCCTCAGATTTCTAGAAAACCAATTACAAAAAATTAGCACGCATCCAATCCAGGTACATTATCCATCTCAGAGACTGGAAACAAGATGTCCATCTCAGCATGTCACTGTTGTCCACTATAATTTAGACATTCTTCAAATTGCATTTGCATCCAGGAGGGTAATAACCCTTATATTAAAAAAGCCCTTCATTAAGTGGCTCCCCATCACACAGCCGATTACAGGCTCTCATGCCCTGACCCTGCATAGCCTCAGAATAATGCTGCTTTTAACAGGCAAACCAAACAGGGTTATCTTCTCTATCTAAGGGTAAAAACATCAGTAAATGTATAATTAATATTGATAAAATCACCCCTTTGCAAATCCTCAGTGAGATAAGAAAGCACTATTATTTACTCTGTGTTCTGCAAAACTAAGTTATCCACACACAATGAATAGTTCCCTAAAATAACGAGGAAAAAAATCCATAGCCAAAATTGGATTTCATCTTAATAGCATTCTCTAATTTTGGTCTTGTATAGTATCATGTATAAAAATCATACACCCAGAAACAATACATGCTTTAAACTGTTTCAACATATAGAAGTAGTCTTTTTTTAGAGGTACAAAGGCCACCAGGTAAATACTTGGACTTCATTTTTGTCCCCATGTGTACCAAAAATAAATAAACAAACAAAAAACCAACCTTGCCACACAAAATGAAATCCACAGTTGTGGAACCATTTCTAAGAGAAGGAACAACTCAATAGTCTTGTACCTAGAACAAGAATAGAACAACCTAGAACAATGTCAGGAGAAGGGTGAATATTTAATTTAAAAGGTATTCTAAAAAACTGAATGTGTGGCAGAAGATGATTAGGAATCAGCTTTGCTCACACTTTGTATACAAGAGGCCAAAGCGTATCAAACAGAAGTCACGTGCAAGTAAGAAAAGCTGCATCTTCCCACGACAGTTGGCACTCTGTTACGAGACCAAGCACACACTAGAAGGCTTCAAGCAGCCAACACCCAGTAAGACAAAGCTGATGGGGCAAAACCATGAATTAATTGAGAACATCATGAATAGAGACCACTTCTAGTTGAGGAAATTCCTAAATGCCAAACAGCTGGAAACTGGGAAAGCATTCAGAGCATGACCACCAATCATTTCTCTTACCTCTACATTTTTCCCTAGGCAACTGCTAATGGCTACTCTTAAAACAAGCAGACTTTTAGTTTGATTTAGCACAGTTGCTTTTATATGCTCTTTGAAACCTCATGCTGGACATCAGGGGTTTTTTTACAAGGTTTTAGTAAGTAATCCAAAGGTTTTATCATGTAAGCTGTAGTTCAAACAATTTACAAGTTGGTATTTAAAGCATCTGCTCCGAGTGTGCACTTTATTTTGAAATTAATCATTATGTACTGCATTTATTTTTCCCATAACAGAAGATAAGTGCCTTTTGGCTCCACTCATAATTTGAGAAATACAATGTAGGTCAGTACGAAAAAATTCTGAAGTTGCATTAATTACTCAGAAGTAACTACATTTGCCTTACCAATAGTGTTTACTATTGCTATACCTGCAAAATGCTTTCCATTAGGACAGATTTTCACATTTCATAACAATGTGAAGCATGTGCCATTAAGGGTAAAATTTCCCCTCATTTAACTTTCACCAATACACAACACTGGCTTAAAACCCTCCCTTTAATCAAAACCAAAACATGAAGTGAATTGTCAGTTTTGTCCCTTTTCCTATTTTTTGCACATCCTTTTCTCTCTTTTTTTTTTTCTTTTTCCTTTTTTT
>JANIJG010002374.1:6302-17057 GCA_024611175.1 Megaceryle torquata
CCCCAAAAAAAAAAAAAAACCACAACAAACCAACCACACACACACACACACACACAAAAACCCAAAAAACAAAACACAAAAAAGCACCAAAACAAACAAACAAACCCCCCCACAAAACACAACCCAGTAATTCTCACTCCTACTTCCTCCCCCTAATATTGTGGGGGAAAAAAATATAAAAAGTTTTTTTTTGTAAGCACAGACTATTCAGTTTGAAGCACTTGTTCTGTACACGCCATCCTTTCTCCTGCTGAACACTCCACCTTCAAGACTTTTGGTTGCACAAGACATTTCCTGGAGAAGCTGAGAGCTCTGAGAAACTGCAGCCTGTTTCGAAGTCTCACAAGTTAACTGGGTCCAGAAAAATCATTTAAGCACCTATTGATTATGACTTTTCTTTTCCCATTAGTCATTATTAGTTGCCAAGACTTCCCATGAATTGTTGTTCTTCCCCTTGTAACACTATGTAGCTATAATAGCTATATACATATATAGCTGACGCCTGCGCTTGCTTTCAAGTTTGCAGAGAACTGTAACTGATTACATTAGTTAGGGATTCACAATATCTGTGCTTGTTCCAACTTATGCAGTTATAAGCTCTGACAATATTGGAATTTTTTTCTTCTCAAATCACTTCAGGTCATCTGACTATCCTCCTGATAAAGCAACAAAAATTCAAGTATGCTTAAAGATAAAGCAATTTTAAGTCAGGCAGCTACCATATTTTAGAACTAACAGGATTTTATATTCTCCAGTGAGTCTTTTGATATTGCAGCCCAGATCTTCAGCTGATGTTAATTGTTATAGCTCTATTAGAGCAACTGGACCTATTTCAATCTGCATGAAAGATAATCTATCCACACAAGCCTAGAAACATGAAAAGAAAATACACCATTCTCAAAACTGTAACTTAAAATTTTACCTTTTTCAGCCTCTTACAGAGACAACGGAGTTTGACTTTCTGGCTGCAGTTCATAGGACAGCTACCTGAATGGCAAATCTCTTTACACCGGTGACCACAGGGCAGCTATAAAGAAAAAAAAAAAACAAACACACAAACACCACACCCACACAAATAAATGACTGTAAAATTACAAAGAATCTATGAACTGGTTTCATTTCATAGCACTTTAACAGAAAGCTCATTCAGCTTATCAGTTTTTCCACTTACAAAATATTTGATTTTTCTTTCTTATTTTTGGCTAAAGTTTGCTTGTTATTTACCATATTTCAGTTCCCAAGGAAGGGTTTATTTTTTCTTGATACAGCTTGATTAAAAACCAATTTCTCCCTTCAAGTGTTTCAAGAACAGTCATTTATACATTTATACAAATACCCTGGCTATCTGTATGTTGAGGGAATATGAGAAGGTAAGATAAAAGAAACTGAAAACTGAAAGTAAGTGTACTGTAGCAACCTGTAGATAAGAGCCAACAAAAGAAAGAGGGAAGAATCAAAAGCAAATATAGCACAAAAGAAAATTTTGCACAGTTAGAAAATTCTTGCAGGCAAAAATATACAGGTCACCAATATTCTTACCACGTCTGAAATAATTTCAGAAAATCCTAAATTACAGCATTTGGCAGAGTATCCCATTTATGTGAGATAGAGACTTTTTTTTTTTTACTGCCAGTGCATTTTTTACCATTTATAATGAAAATATCATTATTCAATTACTGTGTTAAGAACTGAGATACTAATTGAAATATGTTGGCTGTTAGGAATGCAGCAGTGCTCCCAGCATTATATTAGATTAAAAAAATGGCAAAAAAGCTAACCAATTTTTTCACTTGCTGTTAAATGCTTGACTCAAAATATACTTTGCTCATACACATGCCCATAAGGAATCTTCACAATAATGGTTTTTCCTTTTCAATTACATAACCCAATACTGTTAATAACAGAAGGTGTAACTGCACATATCTAATCAATTTATTTACAGAGGTAGCTTTAAATCTCCACACTATTTAAAATGGCCTTGAATAGCATTCTTTATTATAAGTGAAATTTCACCTCATCACTGTCATCAAGGGATTAACACAACTTGGAAAATGCTTCAAAAGATAAAAATTTTAAAGATACATTTCTTCACATCTACTAAAAACTGAAAATGTAGACATTTCAATCAATTCATCCACAAGAGTAAGAATACTATTCTCAGCAGGGGGGTTGGACTACATGACCTCTAGAGATCCCTTCCAACCCAGACATTTCTATACAAGATAATTATAAACCCCAGGTATATACACTTCTTGTTCAGTAGTAAATTTGAATTCTCAGAAGTCCATTGAAACTACCAAGTTGAATATCCAAGCTAATAACAGGAAACACATACCTAAAAAGAATGCAAAACTTGCCCACTAAAAATTATGGAACAGCCCTTCATATTTTCATGTCCATGCCAATAGAAACTATTATTAAACTAATAGATACTCTGTGGTTTTGGCTCATTTTTTTACTCACCATTTCAGCACATTTCACACAGGACTAAAACTCTGAAGTCACCATGTTCAGTCCTAAAGTCCAGGCCTCCTAAAGGCAGGCACCTCCTATGAGCCCTCTAAGACTGAATGAACTCATCATGAAACAGTCCCCCAGGCTGCCCCCTTTCTACTGTTTCCCTAAGGAGGCTGTTCCAGGGCCTCACTACAAGACGCAAGAGCTTCTTGTAATTTCCTACATTTATTTTAGCCAGTTTAAAGCCCTTAGCTCATCCTCATATTGAACTACTTCTCTACTGTCCTTCCAAAACAGACTCTTTATTCCCATAGATTACCTTCACTGAATTTCAACCAGCTTAAATCAATAGTAGCCAGAACTGCATGTAATACTGCAAATGACATCTCAGCAGGAAGGATTTTGTACAGTGCCTTAATTGCACCTTATTCTTAATATCTTTCCCAGTAGATCTTCAGCTTTCATTTGCATTTCTCTCCAGCTAATCATACTGTGACAATAAGGATTTCTGCTGTTTCCTGGGAGATTATTATTAGCCTTGACATGCATCATCTTGTTGTTTTTCTGTATCTAATAACGTGCCCCAAATCCACGTGTCCTGCACATGCTATTCCTCAGTTGTCATATACCGACAACACTCCACAAATTCTCATCAGAAAATTCCAGTGTTTTTTGGTGCTGAGGTCATTTCTGAAAACAATGCAAGGTCAGGGGTCAATCCAGTCCTTGGGAAAGTTTTCTTATTGCTAACTTCTTGCTCTAACTTTTAATTTATTTTTGTTGTTGTTAGGGGGGGCGGGGGGGCTGTGGGTGTTAGAAAAATAATAAAATGCAAGCAGCAGTTTCCTTTAGCCCACTTTCATCTTTGTATTAACTCTCTTCTTTTTCTGAACTAGGTATTCACTAAGTGGCACAGACTCAATTGAACTGCTGAAGCCTTATGTAGCAGATCTAATCTATTTGCTTCATATATTGGGGGAAGAAAATATAAATTGGTCACCTTGTCAAAGAATGACTTTACGTTTGTCCAGGCACAACTGATCATCAGCAAATCTATCTTGCATTTTGCCTTATTTTGAAAAGGGGTGGGGAGAAACTTGTCTTTAAGCCTAGTCTGCTACTGAGATCAGTCTACCAGCCAAAACATGGATGCCAGCAGCTGAGTCTGTTCACTAGCAAGCACAAACTTTGCATAACCCATTTGCTCCTGCATAACTTCTGCGCAGCAAGAGGGCCTTTCTAGCTTCCTACCCAAGAGCATCATACACAGTAACACCATCTAGTCTCACCTGCAAGTCACCCCATGCTGGCCAGAATAATCCATGGCTAGAACTATTACTTCCAGCTTACTCTTCCACACTAATTAGGCACATTTTCATTAATGGTGTCAAAGCTCAAACAAATAGTCCATAACTGATATGTCAGAGTTACCAACATAAGACAGTAACCCTCACCTCAACCTCCGGGTGCTACTGCAACAAAATTCTTACATTACACATCATTAGAGCAAAATTTGCAGAGCAGAGATATGTGTTTAATCCAGTACTGAAACTTTACATGGATTACACATTTAGTGTAGATTTACACATTTAGCTTTCTGCATAGAGCTACACAGTTCACATCCACAGGGATGCAGGACAAGAATGAAGCTGGCAGCATAGATTTCTTTTTACTCCCTCCAATGCAAAGCCAACATTAAAAATAATAATAATAATAACAAGAGGAGGAGTGAAATGAGTGGCAAAACAAGATTTCCTCATTTTCACAGAAAACAAAAGCAATCTATCACTGGTTCTGCTGGATAAATACTGTAGTGGGAAAGGATTTTTCTGCTTGTTTTTAAGCATACATGTTGAGCTACTTGGTGCTAATATAGGAAGTGCATACCCCTTTAGATCTTTCTCACCATACAAAAGCTCTTGTAAATAGCTCATGAACTGAAGTCCAAAAGGAGCAGGCTTTGTTTGACACAGCAAGGCCTTTAAAAGAAAGGAATATAATCCAGAGGTCTGAAAACAAAACAACACAAAAAGATCCTACAAGTACTTTCCCTGTAGGCAATGCATTTAAATCTAAACATAATGTCTGATGATGATAAAACCATTCCACATTTATGGAGGCTTAACAGTTCTCCACCAGAAGGTAATATACACAACCTGCAAATACACACCTGAAAATAAAGAAAATAATTTGTTAATAAAACAAACAGCAATTCTGAGCTGCAATCCCAAAGCTAAGTACAAAAAGATATGTTTTTCACTTCCCAACAAAGGGACAGACCCTTCAGTTTAAAGGATGGCCCTGCTTCCAGAGATCTTATGAAAACCTTTGCTGCTTAAGCCAGAGATTGAGGAAAACTCTCTCCAAAGCCATGTATTTTATCTTTTTGAATTAATTTTTTTCAACCTACATACATTTTCAAGGTGTGTTTACAGATTTTAATTAAACATTTGGGAAATAAAACTTATATAATTTATTTTAAAAAGATATGCATACTCTTAAAATGTATGACATTGTCTCTACTGCACTATTGTGTTAAAACAGATTTATCAAAGTTGGGTCCCATACTTCACATCACGACAGTAGCAGAGTGCACAAAGTATGGTTGGTTGTTTCAAAAATATTAATTACATAGAACAAAGTTTTGACCTCAGATCCACAAATACTGACATGAACGCATAAATAATGAAAACTGGTAACTGATAGACTCTTAAAACCTCAATGGGAGAATTGTTCCCAAACGTCTCCAAACATGACCATATGAATTTAATAACCCGATTCAAACAAGAAAAAGTTACATTTCATTCAACAGGATATTTTGTAATTGCTACCAAAAAAGCTTTTTAATTAAAGCATCTCATCTAACAGCTATTGCAATATCAAAGACTTTGCTTCTCCCCAAAGCAGAAAGGAAATGTGAGCTGTACTATATAACACTACAAGTCATTTTGATAGTTTCACGCTGCCACAGCCAAAATAAAACCATGAAACCTTTCAAGACTCAAGTTCCTGTAGTATTTTTTCAAAGCATCAGACAATATAATTGATTTTCATAATCTCCATGTGTACCGTGTTACCTGTAATTCAAATATGGTAGTATACTGTGGACCACTGTTTCCATTAACCAAAAAGAAACACACCTCAAAACTAAGACATCAGTAAAATACTATATTCTATTGAACCTAAACTGCATTATGATAAGCTTGGTGGAGTGACAGTGAACACTGATTCTTAGCAAGCAGCTCTGCTAATGACCCAAGATCAGCTTCTAACACTGAATAAGAAAATTCTCGTAAAACATTAATTTGAAATTTACTTCAGTTGTCAGGACTATGTACAAAATATCTCCAATTTAGTGTTGGGCAGACATACTAGATTTGTAAACTTCAAATGTTCTTAATTCAGTAGCCTTAGCCATCTTAGCTTTTGGCTAAGTCGTTTGTGAGTTCTTGTCATGAGGTCCCCTCAATGGGCTTTATCTGTATTTCATGGGGAGGGGGGGTGGTGGTAATGGTCTGTTAAGGCTGCTCCATCAAATTTTATTTATAAATGATTCATATGACAGTGAACTATCAGTACAATTTGTATTTTGATACAGCTAACTAATTTTCCCAAAGTCACAAGCAAACATTATATACTTATAAAACAGACAAAATATCCCTATCACTGTTCAATATTCAGAGAAAAAGAAAGAAACAAACAAGTTTAAAACCCATACAACAATGGTAAAAATGGTAACAAAAAAACCAAACCAACATGAAGTTACCAAAACAATCTGAGGAAAGTAGGATGAACTGTAACATAAAGATATGAACTACCTGAACCAGGACTGTACTAATCCCTTTATGTTTCCTGAAAGCCAGTATGAGTTAGAATCAGTGGAAGGGAAAAGCATGAACTTCTACATCATCAGATACACTAAAAAGATACTCTGGATAGCAGAAGCAGCAGAAAATCTTATTTTTCAAGGCATCTATGAAAATGAGAATCTGAGAGTTAAATAAAGGCTTTATAAAACTAAAGTGGACTCTGTTGTTCACCCTTTCTTTCACATCCCACTGAACTAAGTAAAAAAAGACATCATCTGTGGAACAGGGAAATTCTGAACTGAAAGCTAGAATTCAGGACCACTACTATATGGATTTAAAATCCCAGACTGAGTCTTGGGAATACGTCCAGAAAAATCACAACAGTTACATTAATCAAAGCCAAAGATCAGATATGGGGGGAGGGGGGGGGGGAAATCTTTGAAGAGAAGCTGAAATACAGGAACACATAGTTCATGTTAAGAAATTATAAGCACTCTTGAAAATAAAGAGGAGGAAGTCTTAGAGCAAATAAACCCAAAGTAACAGAGAGAAGTAAGAGGCAAATGGATAATGAAATAATATCCAAAAGTGTTCTCCTGTCACGAGAAGATCGTTCAGACATCCAGATGAGAAAATTGTGACAGGCACATTCATTCACAGAAAAAAAGAAACCAAAAAGGTATCTCCAGGGGCAAAAAGCAGAAGACACAAGCAAGCCCAAAGCACAGAGCATAGCCTTCCTGTTACAGTTAATTTTATCTTGTCTGAAAAACAGAGGAACAGAGACTACTGGGAAATAAGCAGGAATCCCACACATTTTAAAATTTATTCAAAACTAAAAAAAGTTTCTAATAAAGGCAAAAATTCAAATTTGATGCTTCTGACACTGGAAATAATGAAACAAAAGAAAATGTTTTGAACTTACGTTTATTAGGTTGAGGCAAAATTCAGAACTACAAGAGGTAAGAGGACAGAAATATCAGACCAAAGGACATTATAGGTAAACCAGCTTAAGGAAACTGGAGTGGAACCAGGAAAGGAGAATGGGTTGAGTCAAATTATTTATGAGTGCCAGCTCAAGAGAGGAAAAAGAGAGACAGACTCAGCTACACAAGAAAAGGCCAAACCAGAACTACAAACTAATAAGTGATTATGGGATAAAAATATTTTCTTTAGTATAAGCCTTTTTTTTTTTTTTGGCAGGCAAGGAGAATTTTACAGAAATTCTGCAGAGTTTAACAGTGGAAACACTTTCCAAAATATTCCTGAATATTCCAGTTTTTCTACTTCATAAATTTCCTAACCCTACAGTGGATAATGGAATAAAGAAAAGGCTGTTGCTCTCACTACAACTAATGACAACTGAACAACAAACATACAACAATAATAATTAGTGCCTGGATTTCTGAAAGCACAGAAGCAGCACACAACAGCACTGTGAGAGACCAGGAAGAAGTCGTTTGGCCCAATCTTCCTGTCTTAGAGCATTATTATCCACAAATGGACAAATTTTGCCACTTGTCTTAAGTTGTCACTGAAGAACTTCTAGCTTCTGCAAGAAGTTCTTCCCCTGCTTCACAAGCTTTTAGTAAAAAGTAACATGAATCTTCATTACTGATGCCTGTGTACACTGGCTTATGGTGCAAGAATCATTCAATGAGGCTATTATTATTCTCTTCTTTACAGCAACCCTTTAGATATACCCAGACATAGTAGAAAGATTAACTGGCTTGTCTTCCATTTCACAGTACTTAACATATATTTCAGTAACAAAGCAGGCCATTATTATCCCATTGCACTTGCTAAATATAAAATCCATCCCCTTACCCCACTCAAACTGTTGCACAGACAGGAATAACTAGACACGCACTTAGACAGGAATAATTGCAAGAACAATTCTCAGTATTTTTCCTTAACCAAACAGCATCCTATTATTTTGGAGATATAAATTCAAGAACAGTTTTTAACCACATTAGAGGACATATTCTTCTGCATTCAACCTCATTTGCATGCTTAAACGTTCAAGCCATTCATGTCTTGGACACATATCTCTGATCCTTTGATATAACCTTCCAATTTGACAGGAAGACATTAATAACTGTCCTCTGAGTACAGTTCACTAACTGCACTCACATCTATCATTTAGCACATTCATTTAGACTAAGCCTCTCTACTTTGCTTGGCCTGTGAAACTGTATCAAAAGAACATACAAAAAAAAAAGTAAAATCCACAAAATTTCCCACATCCATCAAACCAAGTACTCCTTTGTCCATACGACTTACCTCTTTTGGACACTGATTTTTGCAGGAAATAAGAAGCTCCTTTTCTTTTAAATCAGCACATGTTAGTTTTCTAGAACATGAAAGATGTATTTGTCATAATTTCCAAATGAAAATCAACAAAATTCAATACAATTAGGGGCATATTTTAAATATATCTCACTGAAAAGTAGACTCATTTGTCCACATCCTGTGGGACTAATATAAACTACACTGTTTTACAGACAGAAGCATGTAAATATAGAGGATTTCAAGTACTTTAGAAAATGCACAAAGAACATCATACATGCATGGGATTAATGTCTTCAGAGCAATACTCAAAAGGATAATACCTAAATCCAGAAGTCCCATGTCACATTTAGAAAAGCTTAGATAACCCTCTACCCACATACACAAATGATTAATAAGGTGTATAAATTATTACTAAGATTTTTTTTCCCCAATTAAAACAGAGTTTGAAGGACTTGAGCTGCAGACCTTTTACACTAACTATATTAATTCTAATTCTTGTTATAAAATTCTTCAAATACTGTAAAAGAACCACATGTAGATCAAACACTATGTGGATTACTATGTATCTGCATCATTCAAAATACCACTGTATTATAAAAACTTTATAAAAACCAGTTCTGCTCACAAGACTCCACACATTTATAGTAAGTTTAGCAGTCATACCAAATAAAACATTGGCAATTTTAAAATAGAACACCCACACACACCATTTTATTACAAATTATAACCTTCAGGAGAAATTCTGTAACTTGTCGTAAGAGTAGCTCCCATCCCCAGACATTTTAAATGGTTTCCAGTTAGTAGCAGTCACATTAAAAAGCTGGGTTCGGTTCTGACACTTACAAGCATTCAATATAGAGCACTGATAGTTTGCAGTGACACTTTATTTTAAGCATCTGGAGACACGATGGGCAATCTCCAGGGTGACAGGGCAAAACACACCGGTGAGGACAGCCAGATGGCCGGGGCTTAGTACACTCCTCTTCACACTGTGAACATTCTGGACCTGCCTAACAAAATAAAAACCAAAGTATTAAAGAAAATACCAAACATTTGTTTGTTCGATGCCATTAATAAGCTTTTGTATAGAAGAAAGAGTTGGGGTGTTTTTGCTAAGGGAATCCAGCTATTCAGTAAGATATCCCTCAAGCAAAAATAATTATTAAAATATGTTTTTAAAAGAAAAGCACAAATGCTTGTGTTTGTCGGTCAAAGAGTTCTATTTTGCTTCCTGGGGCATAAAAGGGCCTCTTCACATTAGTGCTTTGAAAAATTGTCATTAAGCCTGGTAATTCTCTATGGAAAGCTGTTAGAAAAACAATTTCATATTCAGAGCTAACTTTTCCCACGCACCATGTTATTGTAATAATTCAGTCGTAACATATTGCTCTGTAATACAGGGATGGGGAGGTTTATTTACTTGATTTTAAGAGGCAAACTTTAAGTCATTCTATTTCCATATGTTATATGATAGCTGTATAATCTTCTAAAAAGTATTAGCTTAGGTATATATGCTGGGAGCTGGCAAGGTGCTGCTTCAGGTCCATATACTACACAACGTCTACGAGAGCTGCAGTGTCACTCTCATTCCAGGTGATGCGATCAACATCACTGCAACATGAATACAGTAAATAAAGCTCCATTTCTATTCATATTCTTATCTTAATAATTCATCCAGAACCCCAGACTGCAATCAAGTAACACACAGATAGACTGACATGATTTATCAACTGAACCTACACAGGTATTTAAAAGGCCCACCATCACATTCAAATGCACAGTTTCACAGAAGTCAAAGTAAAGCAAACTTGTTCAAGAATTAACTTACAAAATGCTTCCCCAAAAGGACTAATTCCATGCCAACATCTGATCTTATGCTGTTCAAAATAAGGGCATAAGAATTTAAGATTTTAATAGTTTTCCCCCCATGTTCTTCCAGTCTGTTTCTGTTTATACAGTTGAACAGCTTTTGCTGAAGTTTAAAAGGAAGCCTTCATACCATAATCATTTACAAAACCTAACCCCCAAAAACCTCACATCTAAAAGACAATTACAACTGAAAGCATTTAGAAAACCGTGATAGAAAATTTAACAGTCGGTAAAAGCAAATAATTGGCCTTTTGGCAACATTTTCTAACATAACATGCAGAACAAACCTAAATTCCAGACAGGAAAAAAAAAAAAAAAAAAAAAAAAA
>JANIJG010002377.1:0-64095 GCA_024611175.1 Megaceryle torquata
GTCCTGGATGATCAGAGGGTCAGGTATAAGCGTGTAGCCTTTGGATCATTTAATGAGGTTTCTTTCCAGGCCTGAACTCCCCTAACCATTTATTAGAACCCAAAAAAAAAAAAAATTGTGGGAACCCACAAGATTTGACTGTTCTAGATGACAGCAAACCTCTTTAAATCTATGCAGCATGGCTCAGAACGTGGCATCCTTTCCTTTAGCTACTATACTGAATGTCCTCTTTTTAACTGCTATACTAAATGCACTGTCTGTGAGTTATCAACAGAACAGAGTTATCTACTATAGATTTCCAGTTAGTAAAAAAGACCCATAGTAAAACTGCAAACAAACCAGCAGAGATGCTGCAAAACTTTTCCAGCTGTGCCTTGCCAAACCTGAATGAAGCTTTCTATATGGAGAAACAAGGAATTCAGGTCTGCCTCTTTTTGAGACTACTGATTTTGCATGAGTGACCAAGAATGGAGTTTTTAGGACACAAGATTCCCTGTTTTGCAGTTCTGCGATGACCCAGTTTAGGAAGCTTTATGTTGACTAAAAGTTGGCTGGTATGAAGCCTGTTAAACAAAAGCCACTTTATAGTGATAGGACTTGCTTGCTTGATCAAATTCTGGGAATATTTGGAATTCATAAATGTTTTACCTCAAGTTGGAATGTTCTTACAGATTAAAGTAGAACAGGAAAATTAAATGGGTGTTCTCTTTAAAACAGGGGAGGCAGGCTTGATGAGGATGACACAGTTCGGTTAGGGGTCAGTAAGGTACAGAACTATTACAGAGAAGAAAACAGAAACTGGGTTCTGCTACTGACCTGCTGAGCAACTGAGATCCTTTCATCACCTCCTCCACCACAGTAATTCCTGTAAATTGTTAGTAATGCTGTCCTCTTAATAAAGCAGGTTAAGTGCTGGATCAGAGGCAGATCTTAATCCTGGAACTTAAAGGCTTCATTTTGATTTGGATATTATGCTTGTGAGGCCTGAATGAAAATGCTGTAGTTAGGATGGCTATAAATGCTCTCTCTTTTTTAGCTAATCCCTAAATCTAGAAGTAACCAAGTTCTGTAGAATTTTAATGTGAAAATTTCCCCAGCTTCTACACTTGTATCTGGTTTTGTTCATATTTGTTTTTCTGCCCCAGGCTGTGGGGCTGGAGTTGATTGCTTTGTGCCCATTTCATGCCTGCTCCGATGTCTTCTCAGCT
Organism: Megaceryle torquata; assembly: GCA_024611175.1. Lineage (NCBI taxonomy): Eukaryota > Metazoa > Chordata > Aves > Coraciiformes > Cerylidae > Megaceryle > Megaceryle torquata. Next base: position 1,209 of record JANIJG010002377.1, read on the forward strand.
AGACTCCAAAGGGGACTCAGTCTGTAAGCATTGTTAGATGATGCTTATCGGTATTATACATGGTGCCCATGCTCCAAGAATTCAGTATGCTGCCAGGACACTCAGGAAAAACAGAGAAAGGAGAGCTTTCACCCTACCCCCTCTGGAGGGAAGCTAAATAGGTTTGCGTCTGCAGAGGACGAATAGGCTTCTGCATAAAAGGGAAGAAGGGGCTGGCATTATGTACCTTCCCATCCTTCTTACTGGGGGGGATGGTGGAGAGAGAAATATAAAGGAAGGAGCTCAGGGACCCAGCTATAGAAGAGAGTTTTATACTGCTACAAAGACACCTTGCTACCCCACCTAAGTGAGCACCACGCTTTGCAGTCAAGAGGCTTTGAAAACGCACCTAGCAGAAGGCAAAAGCCTAAGGAGGAGGCAAAGGGCCTCTAATGTATACTCCAAGCTGGCAGTTCTGGTTCCTTCCACAGAAGACAATCCTTCCTGTGCAAGCTCAGTATGTTCATGGTGGTTGGTTTTGGGTGGAGTGGTGTTGAGTAAGCGGGTAGTTATGGATACCATTGAGGTATCTACCTTTCCCCGTGTATTGCAGGTGATTGTGGGAGAATGGCACAAGTTTATGTGCTGTGGCAAACAGGAACCTAAAGATTGTATGTTGCCACACAATTATTAGTCACCTAAATTCCTTTTGCCTCTAGGTGTGTGTGTTTAGGAAGCAATGGCAAGTGTACAAAAATAAAAATAAATCAGGGGGTTAAGCTTTGATATATAACTAACGTATGGAAACAAATGCTTACGGAAACAAATGCTTACCTGAGTGATTCAAGACATTGAAGAGGTTATGATCTATTAAATGAGGCATTGCTCTGACATGGAAACACTTCAACATGGAGCTCCAGGGTGATGGTCTCTGAGCCCATGTTGAGCTACAGACAGGAAAGGATTTTGGGAATGGAAATGTCCCAGGATGGAAATGGGCTTCCCATTAGATCTGTGAAACATCCTGTTTCTAGGGTATGCAGACACATGCCCTTGTTTTGGCTTTCCTTTTTCCAATCATGGCTAAAACCCAGATTTTAAGACTTAAGTGAAAATAGCTCATCTCTTTTCTTTTCCACCCCCAAAAACAATCCACAACTGCCACTTATGAGTGAAAGCTGCAAAAACTGGGTTCTTGTAGCACTCCTTGCTTGGAACAGTCTTTCCTTTTTCTTCCAGTCTGCCTAAACCACTGTGATAATGTGGTCTGGTCCATCTCCAGTATCATCCTACTGAAGAAGGAAAATTTATTGCTTAACAGAAGAGCATAGAAAGTTTCCTCACAAATAATATTTTGTTAAATTAACTTGATCTAAGTAAATCTCAGTGGAATTGTCTCATCTGAAAATGGAGGCCACATCTGTTTCCCTAAGATGTTTGATCCCATGGCTCTTTTCTTGGAAGCTGTTAGGCTTAGACTATTTCTTCTCAACTGTTGTTGCAAGCTGCTGCCCCCACCCCCCCCCAGCTCTGTTTTGATGGTAAAGCCTTCTCTAATCACCCAGGATCATGCAACAGGAAAGGAAAATAACCCTGAATTCTCTCACCCTTTGGCTCATCTCCCCTACCCTTTCTCTCACAGGCCTGATGCAGCAATGATTCTTTTATTTTAAGGTGGCACTACCAACTGCTGCCTACTGGACTCTGTGAAAGAAGACACCATTTGCATCTCCTCCAATGCATGAGCTGTATTGTTAGGGCTGTCCTTTTTAATACTATCCCTCAGTATTTCTCAGGCTCTCTCCTGCCCTATGTATTTCCCATTTAATGGGCTGTTACTTGCCCTGTTCTGCGCCTCCCTGTTCCTGTCCTCTGCCTTTTCTGACCAAACAGCCAGACGCTGCTTAAAGTGGAGACGTTGCAGACAGCATCTTGGGTGCCAGCTGCGCCATTTCCTTAACCTTATAGCTCAGCTACATGCCATTGCCGGCACAGCGGAAAGAGCTGCGTCCTACAGGCCGTTGCCCATGACTATGTAAATACAATGTGCTCTCAGGACCAGCCAAGCGGGGAGATGCTGTGGGAGGCCAGCAGCATCCGTAGTGCTGGCAGACACTATCTGCAGGAGTGCATTCACGGATGAGGAGGGACAAGGAACGAGGGGCAGAGACAGAAACTTTGTTATCTTTGTATGGCTTCCAATTGTTAAGCTACCTGCATGACAATTTTTGGTCTTGAAAGATCAGGGCCAACTGAAGTATATACTCTTTGCTTTCTAATTTCTGAGCTTAGATGGATTTTCAAACTTTTTTCCCTTGCTGCCATTACTGAAAGTGTGCTTTAATTCAGAACTCAATCCTGTGTTTTATTAAGTAACCGTGTCTCCTGATTTTGCACTTCAGGAACCACAGCGACTATTACAGACTAGCGCTAGAACCCAAGAAGCGCCCGTGCCCATCTTTACGAGAAGCAGTAATTCGTTCCCCGTTCCCGGGCTGGAGCAGGGGTAGCAGGGGGAACTCGGTGATCCCACGCACGGCGGCTCTCCCTCGGACTCCTTTCCCCTCAGCCGGACACCGTCCCTGAGCTACCCGCCGGCTTATAGGAAACGCCGTCTCCGCCGGGCCGCACAGGGCGGAGTGCTGCCCGCTGGGCCCCCGGCGCGGATGCAGGTGCGGGCGGGGCGGCGGGGCTCGCCCCGGCGGCCATATTGCAGTGGGCAGGGCAGCGGGGCTCAGCGCCGGGGGTGAGGGTCTCCCCATCAGGGGGGTCGTGGGTGGAGAGGCACGGGAAAGAGGCGACATAAAGAGGTCCCGCCGTGGTTCGTCTGTGCCCGGTGGGTTATCGCGGCGGTGTCGCCCACACCCTCCAGCACCTGTTGCCCGACAGTTCGCGGGAGCTGGGGGGCGGCTGAAAGCTCCGGATCCCGGTACCCTCTTTACGCCTTAGGGGCGTCGAAGCGAGGCTGGTGAGGGTGCCCGGCGGCTGGGCGAGGCCGGTCCCGCGCTCGAAAAGCACCGGGGGGAGCGGCGGGTAATGGCCGGCGGTGGTGAGTCACTGCCACGGCCCCACCTGCGTACTTAACCGCCGCCGGGCGGCCGGCGCCGCACTTGTGGGCTGTGCTGCCGCCGAGGCCTGGAGCGGCTTCTTCCTTCTCCTCCTCCTCCTCTTCCTCACAGGGCGCTCGGCTGAGGCGAGGCAGCCGCTGCATGCACGTTTGTCTTGGGAGTAGGAGAAACAACAGCAGCCCCCAAAATGCCGAAGCCGGTAAGTGGGGCTGGGGGGAGGGAGATGCTCTGTGAGGCTGTGCCGAGGTTCGTCTGGTGCTGGGCGTTAGAGGCTGCCCGAGCTGGGGCGCCTGACGGGACGGCCGCGTCCCGGTGCCGCGGAGTTCGCTTTTGTCGGGGTCCTGCTGCTTCCGCGCCGGAAGGGCTGAGTCGAAATGCCGGTGGCCCCAGCTCCCCGTACCGGGACGGGGCTTTTCGTCTCAAGCACCTGCAGAAGTTTCCCGCGGTACCCCCCGGTTGACACAAGCGCTCCAGAGCCGACCGAGCGGCTTTTTTAAGCAGGAGGAATAACTAGAGCGGCTTTCTCAGGACGTTCCCCTGCGCCCTGCGGAGCAGCGCTGGAGCTGTGCCGGGCGGGCGCGCGCAGGGCGGCTGGCGGGACGGGCTGGAGGTGCCAGAGTTTCGCCTTCCCAGCGCCGGCGGAGCGCTGGGCCCAGTCCCGGGGAGAGGGGGAGGGAGTTTTGGGAGCTGTGCTTGGGCGGCCAAACGGTGGATTACTTTGTCTTCTGCAATATTCCCGTGCTAGAAACATAATGACCTCCCGAGCAACTCTTGAAGAAGATCTTTTATCACACTCCCACTTAACGAGAGATGGTAAAACCCCACTGGCTTCATTTAGCATTTGCACGGCCTATGTATTTTTCTGCAGGAAACGTGTATGTGTCTGTAAACACAGGAGAAAGCTTTTTTTCCCCCCTTGCTTTCTTATCTAAAAATTCAATGCCAGGGACTGTTAGTACAGTTTTCCACAGTACTCTTTACCACTCGTTATCAAAAAATGGGTTTTGTTTGTTTGTTTTTTTTAATTGAACAAGCTTGTCTTTTCCATCATTCTTTTTTTTCCTGACATCACCACTTCCACATCCGTGCCCCCCTTCCCTCCCCAGTCTTCTAGTGGGTTTTTTGCTTGTTTTGTTTTGAAGTCTGCTATGACTCTGCCGGTTAGGGACAATAATTCCCTTGAGGAACCAACTGCCTAATGCAAAGGTTTGAGCAGTCATTGGCGCGGACGCACTTTTGAACTCTGAAGAACATAATCAGAGCATATATTGTTGCTATCTATTTTCAATAGAGGCAATTTTTTTTTTTTTTTTATGCAGTGCAATGAAGGATTTATGTGAATATTAGGTACAGGTAGTGAAATGGGAGTAAACAAATTTATCTTTATGGTAATAAGCAATTGATATTTTACCATTATATCATTAAAGTTAGTTTAGGTTAACTTACATTGCAGTTTCTGTAAACTTAGAACAGCAACATTGTCAGTCTCCCTGGATATATTTCATCAGTAGAAGGTGATGTCTTGCTGTGTATAAAAATGTATGCTGAAAAGACCCTTCTGCAACTGGGGGAGCAAATACCTAATTTAAAATTCATAGATATAAAAGGCTGTGTGTGAATAATCTCTCTCTGCCTTACTAGCCATTTGCTAATTACAGAATGCTTTCTTGAAATATCCTGGTCAGAATAATCTGAAATCCTGATTTAGGGCTAAGTCGTACTGGAAGCCATGGATAGGTGTGGAAAAACTCTATAGTCTCTTTTAAAAGATAAATTAAAAATAAGGGTGTATCCATCCTTTTACCTGGCATGGTAATGTTCATATATCCTCATAGATGATGATTTTTATTTGTTTCTTGGCTGAGTAGTCAGTGAGTAACAAAGGTGGATGGTGTAAACCATCTTCCACTGGGGAAGGGTAGTTAGAACTCTAAAGATTTCGGAGACATGACCTGCTGTCTGGGCTTTATGGGCAAGACTCTGTGTCAATAGTTGTACACCATAAGCACTCTTTTTACGAATTTGCTGTTCAGAAGGTCCAATTGACACCTTACTGTAAACTGAAAAGTGGGGTTTTGCAGAGGTTATTTTAGTAAAACACGCTGTTTGGTCTGACTGCTTCAGACCAGGACTGGATTTGGATCCTTCCCAGCCCATCTCATTTGGTCTTAATACAGCTAAATAGGATTCCTGTCAGTTTGCAGGGAGCAGGGGAGAGGATGTAAAGCTGTTGTGCTAGAGGCAGAACTGTGCTCAGGATGAATATGACAACAGCCTTTGGCATGCTTGAGAAATAACATGAACTCTTGGGATGCACAGGAAAGCAGTTTTAGTTTCTGATGGGTATTTGACATGGGTACTAAATATTTAGTACCTGTACTTGTTTGTGTGTGCCTTGTCTGCATGGCATAAGTAAATAAGATGTTGCTGGGCAGATTTCATGCTGCTATGTGCGAAGTTTGACACAATGGTCATCAGTTGTTTATAAGTAAAGGTGACAGCAAAATTTTCACACACACACCCCCCTCCAAATCCACTAAGTCAAACCTTTACATGAAACTTTTGTTTTAACAAAAATTGTGTATGCATGCACAAAGCTTATCTATTATTTTTTTAAGTTAGTCTTTCACAGTAAGCAAGTAGTATAAGTCCATTAACACTAGAACATTAGTTATTTTGTATTTTAATTTACCAAAGTGAAGTGCTAGAAAGACAGTTGTATTCCACATTCTGTGGTAACATTTAATCACAGTTGGTTGGATCTGATGTGTGTTTACAGTGCCCAAAATAAATTTTAATAATGGTCCAGAAAATTATTCTGAAATACATATATATATATTTTAATATAGACAAGTGTTAATTTATAATTTAACACAGACATTCTGTCATGTGTAACAGTTACAAAGTAACAAGGTCTGAGGTAAGCTATAAATATATAACTTGTACCCAGTTCCTAGGGGCTTATGGCTTAGGGTTCATCAACAGTTCAGATACATAATTTCCATGTAGTCTGTACAGAGGTTCATTAGACTTCCCAGGTGGTGAATTATTATATAAGAAAATGCAGGAGGTGTCATCTTGTCCAAATCTTGCTGTGTGATCTGGAAACAAGTGATGTGCTAAATAAACTCATTTGCTCAGCTTTGCATCTTTTCATTACCAGAGTGTCTGTGTGCTCTGTGTTTTTCCCAGGTGTGTGTTACTAGGTTATTTCTGTTTGACTCATTGACTGGATGGTGTTTTAGCCGAATTATATCCTTTGCCAAAACTAATCTAATAAATTGTAGCTAGAACAGCATGACTGCGGGCTAATGAACATTACTTACCGAAGGAGAAGGAAACATGATCTGTGGTGTATGGACCTGTTAATTTGATCTAACCTACCAGTATTCTCTGTTACTTTTTCGAGGGTGAATTTTTTTTGTTGGTTCCTCTTGTGGGGGGGAGAACTTAAAGCTTCACAAGAAATGAAGTCAGCTTTGCAGTAGAGCATTCAATGTAGTGTCACGCAAGAACTTTGAATACTTGTGTGCATATATATAAAACTGTGTAAAGAGAGGACAGCAGTAAATGCCATCTAACAGCTTTTGGTGTTAAAGAGAAAATGCAAGTGAATAATATCCAGAGGCAGCATTTTTTAATAACTTTAATAATGTCCTGTCATTGGAAGTCTGAGCATGCTAATGAAATCTGTTAATGCCATACTGTTGTCAGGGAGGTATTACTGATGCAGAGGATGCCGTATAAAAGGGACTTGGGCTAATAAGATCCCATTGCAATAGCTTGCAGAGGGGGGAGGGTGGAGAAAGAAGGTCCCTCAATATAGGACAGAAAGATACTGATTAATAAGTGGTAGTATGATTGTTGTGTTGTCCATAGGGAATCTTTAACAGGAAGCGTTAATAGAAGATGCTGGTGAGATCTTGCCTTGAATATAGGTTGCTCTTATCTGCGTCTGGGAGAGAAAAATTCAAAGCAGAATGTAGAGAAGAGTTTTGGCATGACTGGAGACAGAAAGCCACCTTACAGTAAGAGTGCTTGGCTAGTTTAGTCTGGTAGGATTAAACAAGTTACCCCTTCCTTCACCTATATAAAATGTAAGGGTTTAAATGCCAAAGAGGATGAAAAACTGTTTTAAGCAGAACTTGTGGTTGAAGAGACTTTTCTACATTAGAGTAGCTAAGTGTGTGGTGTGGATTCCCCCCTTTCCCCCCCCCCCCCCCAACACCTTGTTGGTCTTATTAGGAGACCATTGCAGGATATAGCATCCCCCAAGATAAAGTCTGACAAGGACAACAATTAATGCTGCTGCCTGTAGGAGAGGGGAGCTGGAACTGGTGACTCACAAGGTTTTTCCCAGCCCTGTTTTGTTAATAATGTGCTAGTGTGTGCTAGGCATTAAGTGGTTAGACAAGTCCTCTATACCTGTTTGATGATGAATATACATGAATTCTGAAAAAAAGAACATGAAGACAGCATGCAAGTTTTCTGCCCAAACTTTAGTTGTCTGTGAATGGTTTATTGCATAAAAATGCAACAAGTTTATGATAAGCCATCCCAAAGAGATGCAAGTGTAGTAACAGGATTCATTCTAAATACAAATAATAGTAATTGTTCCCAGATCTTCCCAAATTATTTTTGACTATGTATCTTCTAACTACATCCCCTGAGTTCTAACTCTAACTACTTCCCTGAGTTCTTCACAGTAGACTGCTGTAACTGGACTGAAATTTAAAAAGAAAAAAAAAGTTATATCCAGAAGTGCTCATAATTAAGTGAAATACACTCAGATTCAATCAGGAATAAAATCATTGTCTTGTAAGTACCAAGTACAGTGCATCAGATGATATGGTGGTGTACTTGATAACCAGAGGTATATACTTTGCTGCAAAATGGAAAAGTAAGGAAGCTTCTGTCTGCCAAATGGGAGAACTCCCACTCCTAGTTGCAGAAGGAAGGTGGAGGATCCTATTAATAGGAAATTTGTGGAGTAGTTCACAGATAACTGAATTTATCAGAGAATGAGATCATAATTGTGCCAAAAACCTGAATTACAGCTTGAGCTGAGTAAGCATTTCAGAGGGCAGTTTTTTCTGGGATGTTCGCTGCTGTGGAGAAATCAAGGGTGTTAACTGTTATGTTAGTCACTACTTAAAGAATTTCTTAGCCTTCTTAAAGGGCAGAGGGGGGGAGATAAGCCTTCCTGTTCTTCTCCCTCCCTCCGCCCACATGAATGTCTTCTGTCCATGAAAAAAAGCTACAGTATGTCAGGACTTTTTGAGAATAAGACTTCTTGATGACCACTGAAGATTCACTCATCAGTGTCATTCTTCTTTGGCACTCTGTGCCCAAAGAGCTTTATGTGCGCTGTAAATCCCATAATCACTCAATTGACCTTGAAGGAAGGCAGTGCTGCCTGACATCACTGAACCACCCTGCTCATGATTTTAAGTAATGTATTTTAGCAGCATCATGGGCTTGCTTTGAAGTCTGGTTTCAGCATCAGATAACATTTTAGCCTGTCAGCTGAGGCAAACACCTCTTTGCAGAAGCAACTGAAGTCTCTGGATTTTACTGAGCAGTGAATGGGATCCTTTCTATTAGAAAAGGGAGAAAATTGTTGTTTTGTGAGGCTGGAAACAAGGTGTAGCTCAGTGTAACAGCTGACCATATTGCCTCCATGTTTCCCATCTGTTCAGATCCACATTTAGTTTCTCTTTCTAGTTCCTACTTCATAGTGGGGGAAGAATCATCTGCCTTCTCTGCACCTGCTCTCACCTTTGAGAGAGTATGAGTAGTAACCATGTGCTTAGCTGAGACTGAGTGCCTGGTACCATCAGCTGTCAATCAAAATAAAATTCCAGAGTCTTAAGAATTAAAACATAGGACTCTCATCATCTACTTGAGTAGGTAAGAGGAACTGTTGCTTGATGCCTAAGGACTTGTATTTGACTACCTAATGTGGGGGCTCAATGGAAGAGGTGCTGTAGCCTTCTGCTAGCTTTGAGGAGGGACGGTGGAATTGCCCTTTTTGAGACAGGGTTATTGTACACGTGTTTCTTCTTCCCACCTGCATGAACAAGTGCTTTAGCTATTGCGTAAGACTCAGAGGCATCACTACCACCATCTTTTCCTCTCTTGATTTTTACATAAACATATCCATGTATGCTGTGATTGTTCTAACCTCAGTATGGAATGTGTGTGAGAAAAGCTCCTCTGGGAGTTTGAGTGGATGGACATCCAGTTGATGAATCTCGAGTAGGCTTATGAAATGGGTCTAGAGCTGTTTGTTTCTGCCAAGAAACAACTGTTCTGCAGATGCACAGAGCAGATGTGTGAGCTGCCTGAAGAAACAGATGTTAAAGAATCTCACATTTGTACCAAGGTGCCTGAATTTAGCCTCTGTAGCCCAGCAGAGGACTTCAAAGTCTGTACTGTAGGATCTCAGCTTCAGAGTTCTTTGTGGAAGCTGAAGTTATTCTTTAACATCTACCTGAATACACTTTAATTGCGAAAGCTTAGCTTGCTTAATTTTCTGTCTATGTAGAGATAAGTGATTATAGGAAGTTCCTGGTGCACGAAGTACATGGTGTGAATTGGTGGGTGGATTTGCATAGCTGATATTCAGTGATATCACTGTGGGAGAGAATAGCTTTACCCTTTAAAAACTGATACAGCCATGCAGGCAAACTTTTGAAAGTTACTTTTGCTGCCTCTGTTATGTACTGGGTACATTTTGGGAATCACTGTGCATATTTGTTTGCTGTCACCCTTCTATAGCAAAGGGCCTGTGAAGAGTTCCATCTTGGAAGCCCTCAAGCTGTTTTAGGGGACAGGAAGGGGTATTTTGCTGCTCCTTCCAATCACTTTTGCTGTACAATCTATAACTTCTCAAGAGCAACCTCTTTGTGCTTAGGTGACATTCCAGGACTTGTGATGACCTACCTCTATCTGGGAGCAAATGGTACCTGTTGCATACTGTTTGAAGTACCTTGTTGGGAAGTGTGAGCACTGTAGTGTATTGGACGTAGATCAGGTTATCAAGCTATCAGAGATGATCACATCACATAATCCCACTCATATATGTAACAAATGCCATGTGATACGTTCCACTAAAGCCCGTGAGGTGAACTGAAAGAGGCTGATTATGGAAAATGTAGAAGAGAATGGTGGGATATTGAATCAATAAATCCCCCTTTGACAAATGGATTTGTATCTAGAATGCAAAATGAACATACATCGTTCATGGGCTCTGTGTGACATGTTACACTGTTATTTATCCTCAAGTAAGTGGAGTTCATGTTCCTTCTGTACTTTGACTTCTATAAGAACATGTCTATTTTTGTGAGGTCATGCAGAAAGACCCTGTAGCCTAATAGTGTACCTCTGATGTTGGCCAAAAGCTGATGCCTAAGAGAGTATTTCAAAGATATGCACCATTGCTTTCGTCTGAGCTGCTGAGGTATTGGAGGTTGAAAGTTCCTATATAATGAGTTACTAAATGGATTTCTTGTCCAGTCTCCCCTTGACACCACGTGAACTCCAACATCCACAGTGTGCTTTAACAAAGGCTGTCCTAGATAACCTTCACGTTGTTTGGGAAGTTATCTACAGAACTCCTTGCTATAGCACTATTTGAAAAACTTTTTCCTTTTTAGAGTGTTGATGCCCTGTAGTTATTCTGCTGGTAGAACAGTGAACATATGGTCTTTGTCCACTCTGTTCAAGAATTTATATGCTCTTATGTCCTAGCCTCAGCTCATTTTCTTCCAAACTGAGAAGTCTTAACTAGAAGTCTTAACTTGATCCTTGCATGGAAATTTTTCCATGCCTTTGGACCTCCTTGAGCTTCTTCCAGTTCACATCTGGTGAAAATACTGCTTTTCATCCTGTAACATTTCCATCTGGGAAGAGTACAGTTGTTGAGAACATTTCTCCAACGCTTGGTTCTTGGTCCTCTTAAACTCTCAAGGCACAATCGTGTGAGAATGTAAGTCATAGACTCCCCTTGTGTTCATGCACCCCACCTTGCTCTATTATAATATGCTCTCTCCCAGCTCGGAGCAGTCATTGCACCTTGTGCTGGTACAGTTCATGTGTGATCTACTGAAAGCTCTGAGAGCGGTGTGCTGACAGGCTGCGTTGTTGCGGGGTCCCTGGGTGGGTGCCTGTCAGACTTTTACTCTGGAATGGCTCTGGATTTTCCACGCTCTCTAGAACCTACGTTCCTCCATATGCATTGGAGTAAAAGGCACCAGTATTGGTGCTCAGTTTCAGACTAAGCACTGGGACTCTCTTGTTTTATTTAGATTATTTGTGCCTTCAGACCCTGCCTCTGTTGTGACTCAGTACTGTGGGGTTCAGCTTTTGCATAAGTTTTTGTGTGCTTATCGTTTCCAAATAAAGAAAGCAGAAGTATGAAACGGTGTTCATGTTCTGGATCAAGACTGAGATACACAATTATTTTTTTAATCTCCCTTGCAGGGATTGCAGAAGAATCATATTGCTTTATGTAGCTAACTCACATAAATATTGGAGATGTTAAATTGTTTAAAAGATTCTAAAATGGTGATAAAACTTGAGATCTTAAATCTCTATATTATCTGCCCTTGGCCCCATGCTGACATTTCTGATGGAAGACCACAGAAGATGATCTGATTCACTCTGGACTGTGAGTGACTTCTTGAGATAAAGCTTATTTGAGGATTGGTTGTGAGGCTTTCTTTAAACTTCATGTGTAAAGCCTTAGTCTTGCAATTTCATTATGGTTAATTAGATGCAGCAGCTGTCATGGTAAAACGGTCTGTGTATGAAGGAGTTTGATCCAGTTGCCTGTAGCTTCCCTCTGTATTTATCCTTTAGCTACAAAGGACCTATTGTTGCTGCAATCCGTGTTCCTAAATCCATCCTAATGTCTGTTGAGGGCAAATGGGTCATCCAAGCAGCAGTGCTGTGCTGAACCTGCTGTCTCTGGCTGTGTGCTTCTCCTTTAAAGAACAGACTGCTGCTTGTACACAGATATTCCAACAGTGCTAAGAGTGTTATATGGCATCAGTGAGGCTTTACAATTAATGTATTTCAGCAGAATGCCATAAACCTTCCTGCTTCTTCCTAATGTTGTCTGTGTTCAGAGTAAACCATTCCTATATCCCTCACAGAAAATGTGAGCAAATGTTTTGTATGAAAACATCTGGGTTTTGTTTAAAGGCAGTATCCCGGAGCCTTTCAGTCTTAGAATGCCTTGCTTTATGTTTTGCCAGAATATAGGGCTCTGCCTAGGTAACTTTTTTTTTTTAATTGAATTTTTTAATTTTAAAAAGGCCCCTGTCTCTCAGTTTTCAACTTTTCCCTGACTTGAGACAGAATGATGCAATTTGCTTGTTAGGAAGGAGTTGGGAGTGGACGAAGATATTTTTTCCTCTGGAAATAGTTCTTTCTTGGTTTAACTGTTTCACTGAGTAACTAAAGTTAACTGTACAGTGCTGACCAGAAGTGGAGAATGCTGTAAGTCTGGCTGAGGCCCAGGAATTTGAGAGCCAGGACTGTCAGAGAAGCAGTGTCATGCACACTTGCCACACCTGCATGAAATCTTCATGATCTTTTGGCATGCAGAGCATTACTGCTTGACCTGAGATAAAGAGCTGAGTTACAGCCATGACTGCTTCTCAGCTTTTCACGCAGATGCCTGCTATGCAGTTGTTATAGGCTGACAGAAGATATATCAGACTTTGCTTAAGGAAACTGAGATAGATGGGTAATTTAGCATGGCATCTTCTACACATCTAGACTAAGAAAGTCTGAATTTTCATTCTAGGACTGTCTTCATCATTGATTATAAGGAAGGCTTCATGCTATCTTGCAAGGAAGAGTCAAGTAGCCTGGCTGCAAAATCAAACTCAGTGGATTGCCTTTCATGTGGTGTTTGTGTATTGCTGATGGGGAGGGGGGAAGTTTATTCTGAAAAATCAACCTGCTTTACTAAAACTGGAATTTCTGGATTAGTTTCCAGATCTGGGTATTCAAGGTTTTCCTGCCAACATGAGTTGCACACACACACACACACCACACACACAGCCCCCCCAGTTTATCCAAGAGTTTAGCTTTCAGATTTCACTTCAAAATTATTCCTGGCCTCCCTTCAGAGTATTTTTTTTCTGTCTTTAGAAAAACTTCCACGTAGGTTGTTATAAGGCCTTTTCAGTTTACACGACACCAGCAAATACTTAGACTCCTATTGCCTTGAGTAAAGTTGAGAAATTTCAGTTAAGTACAGCTAATATAGTTACTGATCCTTAAATACTGGGGATTACTGTAAAAAAAAAAAAAAAAAAAAACCCACACAAAAACCAAACCAACCAACCAAAAAACAACACAAGAATGTTGTACAAGTTGTTGTATTAAAGTTGACTAGTAGTTAAGGCTAACAACCATGCTGGACAATTTTAAAGTAATTACTAGCTTCTAGATTATTATATACAACTGTATTTACTCGCAGTACTATTTCCCCCTCTCCTGGCAAGGGGAGCAAGGTTTTAAGGAGCAAAGACCAGCCTACTCAACTCTCATTTTACCTGTCACAAATGCAGCAGTGCCTAACTCTGCTCCATAGACTCAGAGGAATTCCCATGGAAGGTGACTTAATGTTCCCATTTATTTGCAAAGAGGAAGCAATGTTTAACACGGTGAGATTTGAAACGGAGCGCATCCTTCAGTTTGCAGTTGGGTCTTTTTGATTTAACATGGTATGCTGAGAAATTGGGTTGGTTAAATGGATGCAGTGAGCTTGCCTTGTCAGTGAGGCTGTCTGTCCCCTATTCATGTTTTGTGAACTGATGAGGCTGTTTTCTCCCTTGTCAGCAAACTGTGCTCCGCACTGTGGAAGGGAATGCTCAGGACTGTTTTGTTGTGCTACCACTGTCCTCTGAAATGCTAGGTGTGGGACAGGTAGCACAGAAAGGATTCTGGCATGGGAGCAGGGGAGGATGGGAGCAGGATGTGGATCCTACTGAAGGACTTGCTCTTCACTGCATCTGTTGCTGTACATCTCTTTCCCAGTCTCAATAGGAATCACATTCTCCTTTCCACATGGGGAAAAAATGTAAGTTTGTCATTTACCATCTCATTTTAGCTTCTTGGAGATCCTTTAAATCATAAAAATTGAGCACTTGGGAGGACTTGAAACTATGTTGTCTGAAGCCTGCATGGAAGTGGTTGTATAGTATCCCAGTGTCTTACCGTTCCAGCAACTACTGTTTCTTTTCTTGTTACCCAGCCTGCAAAATAGTAAGAAGGCTTTTTGGTGGTTTTGTTCTTGTGGGTTTAAAAGTTGCTGTCTTCTCTAAAAGCACTTCATGTTTCAGAAAACTCCTGTTTGAAGGAGATATAAAAATAACTCCAGTTCAAAACACACACACAGAACCCCCTCAACCAACCCCAAAGCACCTGATTAAAAACCTGCAGATTAGTGCAAACTTGGCTCGATTAACTTACTCCCTTCCAAAAGAAGTAGTCACATTTGGGTGACAGCATTCCATCTGGCAAGTCATCAGAACAGAATAGTCACCTTCTCTAATGTTTCTGGTGACAAATACACTCAAGAATGTAATTTTTCCTTCTATGCAGTAGAATCACACCAGGAAGTGTGGTGCTTTTCTGGAGATTATGATAGACCACATCCTTGTCTACAGTTCTGCTGTAGCCCATTGTTTTCAAGGCTGTAATTTGTTCATCTCTTCATCCGCCTCTTGTCTGTTCTCACCTCTCCAAGTGTAACACCTGTAACTATTTATCAGACCTACCAAGATCTTTGAATTCCAGCCCTATCCTCCTAAAGAGTTTCTTTTTTGATGTTGACTTGGTAATGTTTGTGAACTTGTAAGTTCACTCCGTCTTCTGGGGACTGTGAGAATACTTAACTGCCTTTTCTTACTCCCTTCATCCCAGCATGCTCACACCCCTCTTTCAGGACCTTGACCTGCCATGAAAAAGTCAGAATACGTGTCCCTTCTGTAGTTCCAGCAAGATGAAATGCTGAGCCCAACTGGGAGGAAAATAGTGCTTTGGCAATCCTACAGGAATGAATAGGATTGATAATTTGCTTGATACTCATGGCATTGTCTCCTGCTTTGGCAGAAGCGATGGACAATTTGGATGTACAACGTGTTAGCCTATTGCTTTTCCTATTACCAGATACCTAGTCACTACAAGTGTCTGTGGACAGGTCTGGTTGCCGAGATTGAAATGAGATTACTTCATATGCAACTGGGGTCAAAAAGCTTGTTCTTGCTTGTGTGGTGGAAGAGTAGGCCTGCGGAAGTGAGGATGTAAGCCTAATACTACTGCCTTCTTAAGAGTATTTTGAATATCACTGTTTTCTCTTATTTAAGGCTGCCATATTCCTTCATCAGAAGCATGTCCATTTGCTATACAGTTAGTTTACATATGTGCAAGAAACTTTAAGAGGACTGCATGCTTTCTTTTCACAGCATGTGCTGTGCAGGTACAGCATTTCAAAACCCCTTACTCCTCTGTACTATGCAGGTCATCTGCCTACGTGCACTAGCTACATGCCTGGGATTTCCAGACATCCAGTGACTGAGGAAAGAAAGCATGCCTACCCAGGTTTCTCCACTATGATACTGCTAATGGCCACCACTTGGAAAGATACTTCACTAGCGTTTGCACTTGTTAACCTGCTATTTTAGAGACTCTAATCTTTATCCTTCCTTGGAAAGAGGAAGAAAACATTCCTCAGCATTGTCCAAGGCATTTAGAGCTGCATAATGATAATGATATGGAACACCTTAAGTACTGGTTTGTCTTGTGTTTGTGGGTAAAAGTTGGTATTTACTGGCCTTTATCTTATGTATTCACTGGAAATAAATTGTATGGTATTTTAAATGACTTGCACAACTTCATGGTTTCACTGAACTATTTTATTATGCAAATGAAATTAAGGTGTATTAGATTGCATGCATCAGGATGCAAATATCCATGATGGCTTGCTGTGCGCCAGGGCTGTGTTTTGTGTGGTTTGTTTTGGTTTGGTTTGGTTTGGTTTTTTTGGGTTTTGTTTGTTTGTTTGGGTTTTTTTGTTTGTTTTTTTGGTTGGTTTTTTTCCCCTGTTCTGCTGTCCTTTTCCCCTTCAGTGTATGATGCTTTGCAGTAGAGCTGCAGTATCAGGAGGAGTATGGTTAACTTCAAAGGTACCATGTGGCCTGTAAACAGAGACAGATTCTGGATCAACAGGCTGTAGTTCAAGAGTCAGACTTGAGAGGAAAAAGCCCCTGTGCCTGCATACGCTAACAGACCTGGAAACTGGGCATTTATGAGAGGAAAGGATTGAAAAGACAGTGTCATCTTGGGTTCCTATCTAGATCTAGGATCTTACAGAGAAGATGTTGACACTCAGCTGGTTGGCAGTATGTTGCCTCCTTAAGAGACAATGTTTTCTGACTATTTTTCAATTAGCACTTTGTTTTTTGTGAAAGGCTGCAGTGTCCCATAGATTGGTCTACTGACTTACCATTAGAAGAGATGTTGTCTTAATGGGCGGGGGGGGGGGGAGGGAAGGGGGGAAGGTAAGAACAAATCTATGACTTGAAGGCATTGCTAAAGCCAGGAAAATCCCCTTCTAGTTCCATGCCTCCATAGTGTTACAGCTGTGTAAAATATATTCTGAAGTTCTCTCCAGTTCAGTCTTTCATCTTCTACTGTCTTGTCCCAGTTGGAAATACAGGTAACATGTTACAGTCCACTCTAAATGGTCTGAAGGCAGGGAATTAGTTGTTCAGTCGTTCAGAGTAGTAAGTTCTTCAGTTTCTGCTGTCTCTTATGATTCATGAAGCTTATTTTCCTTTTAATGCAAATGGCATTGCCTTTTCAACAGCATGGTTTTTCTCCTCTGGATAAAATTTGTTAGCAATTTTATGCATTCTAAGACATAGGGAAGGGAAAACCCTGAGTTACGTAAAGTTTTCATACATGCAAGTAAACCTTCTAAGGCCCTATTTGTCATTCACTTCAACTGTGTTAGTCTCAGACATAAAAGTATAATTGTAAAGTATTATGGCATTGGCCTATTGAGAAGGTCTTACTGTCTAGGATTTTTAGCATCCTATATGCATTTAAAACCCTTATTTTATGTGTAACAGCCATGTGCTCCTCTCCTTCCTCCATGCACCTGTGTTCTGAAGCAAGTAAAAACTGCTTTCTTTTTGTTTATGGCTTCAGTTTTGTCCTGGAGTACTGTCAGGATTTGGCAGGGATCTTACAACTCACCTGCCTTGCCTACACAGGGTAAGCAGGACTTCACTTGTGAGAGTTGTTTTAACTGCGTCTTACTTGGTGCTGGTAGAAATTAGTCTGGGTTGTTCCCTGTTTTCCTTGCTGACAATACCTTGAATTGGTTAACACCTTTGTTAACACAAGTTTTAACATTCTTGTGCCGTGAGGAGTTGGATGTGGTAGGAGCTGAATGCCAAATTGCTTGTCCCATCAGCTTAACAGACATCAAGGTTTCCTCAGACTGTCTAAACCAGAGTTTAAAGTGGGTTAAGCTCTGTTTGCCTCCTTTGCTACCAGCTTCTTTGTGGCTAAAATCTTGTGTGGAGTGACTGCAGGACTTCTGTTTAAAAATGCTGTTAAAACCATTATGTTCTTCTGGAAATCGAGGCTAAGGTTTGGAGGTGAGAACCAAGGAGACTTAGTATGTCAGAAAGGAGACTCAAAGGATTTTCTGAATCAGTCATCAACTTGTTGCAGTGACAACTGCTCGAGGCCCTGTCTCTTCTTGCTCTGCCTGTCATTTGGCTAGCCGCTTGTCTGAGGGCACGCCAGGGAATTCTTCTTTATCCTGCTGGTTGTTCATCCCTTAAGAACACAGAAATTAACCTTTATCACAAGCCCCAAGTGTTCTTGAAAGCTTTTTGGATAACCAAATAGTCATGTTCCTGCATGTTTATGGCTTTAAGTGATTCAAGTGGAAATCAAATGACTTCAAGTTTTGGTCTTGTAGCAGGTAGATGGATTTAGCACTAAATAGCTCACTATGTAGCTGATCCTTTAGGATGGGGACTGTATCCAGAAGGGTCTTTCTGGGTTGGAGTAATACGAGGCATTTCCGTAGACTAGTGTGATAGAGTAAAAAGACAAAGGTACTGGTACCAGCTGGAATTCCATGCTCAGCCAACATCCTGAAGGTTTTCTGTTAAGGAGTGGGAAGTACATCCTTTCAAATTCTTTACCTTGTAAAGTGATAGTTATTTTACACCCACTGCAGTGTTTCACCCAGAAGTACAAATAACTTGCACAATACAAAACTGCAGATTACAAGCATATGTTTTCTTGAAGGGGGTAGAAAGGGATTAGAATATGATTAGGGATTTATTGTCGAGAGGGATTAAGCAACAGGAGCTTTTTAAGGTCACATCTTCAAATTGCAGCCGTGCTGTTCCTGAGAATTTGGTGTCTGAACTACTTCTCCCTTCCTAGGATGGGAACAGTTTGGGAAACCTTGGGTTCTTGAGGCACAGGAAGAAAGCTTTAGGCATACTTCCCTGCTCCATTATGGGTCCTAAATGCTATGGCTGGGAAAAGCAGCTCTTAGAAAACCATTGCTAGAAGTGACAGTCCTCTTCTCTGGTTCATTTCTGGGGTATATCCTCATATTTGACTAAAACTAGCTGGGACAACTTGCTTTATTCACAGTTCTGTGTTAACTGTAACACTGTTTTACCTGAGATTTGTCCTAGAGTTTAAATATGCATGATTAAGTGGCTGGAGATTGGTGTAGTGTCAAGGCTATGTAGTGAGTGACTCTGTACCTCTTCTGCCCTTTCCTCATGTTCTCCAAATGTGTGCTTCTTTACTGGGCCCCAGTGCTGCAGCTGTAGCTGGCACGCTCTCCCGCTTTGTTAGCTCTGCTTTCTGCTATCTGATGTTTATAAAATGTTGGGAAATTGTCATAAAGTCTTATCTTCCTGTAGCTTACCCGTTGTCTGGCCTTGTGTTTGCATATCTACTTTTTCTTTTCTTTCCTTGAAAATACCAAGCTATAGATCTGACTTGTTACTAGAACTATACAACACAGTCATCTCAGTTTGGGTTTTTTAAATTTATTTTGTGGTTGTTGGGTTTTTTGAGACATAATATTGCAAGCAATCTAATCTCCTTTAGTCAGAATAACTGGAGAAAATCCTTTCCTGATTTGCCACTTTCCTGGTGCTTGTGCAATTCCTTGCAAGCTTAGTTGCTGCTTTTGCCTCCTGTTGAACTGCTAATAGACTTTTTCTAGGCATTAAACACTCTTGCTGTTTGCATACAATAGTCACCTCTGTCTTGAAGTCTATTTCTGCTATTGCAATAAATCTGGTTATGTTGTTTCTTCACTAACAGCAATCACTTAGTGAACTCTTGCCCTGTAATAGCATTCAGTACCCATAACTGCTGGTTCTATGTGCTGAGTGGATTTTTGAGAGAGAGAATGAGTGTTGATTGAGTTAATGCTGATTCCTTCATAAGAATAATCTGCAGCCTTTTGCCTTTAAAACCTCAGATTAATTCCAGCTGTAATATAAATGGAAGTTAAATTATAAGTCTTAAATTTAATTTAGTCATTAGAGCCTTTCGTAATCCAAGGGATGGCCTGTAGGCAGCTCTGCTGTGCACTCACAGGAACTCTTATTCCAGGGGGGTTTACACCTGGAAATGGTCAATTCTAAAATGCCCTCTCATTTTAACCATAAGCTCAGCCCAGTCCTGTGTTAAGTAGGAAAACCTGCAGAGCAATCTGGAAAAGACAGCAAAGTCAGTGCCCCATTTCAGTTTGCTGGTATGATAACACAAGTCTAATTGGGGCTTAAGTGTGTATATTAGAGGTTATGGTAGTGCAACAAAGTGTGGAGACTGCACTGTACACAAAGTACTGTGTTAATGCTGAGAAATAGCTTTTAATACATCTTAACACTTTTTTTTCTTTCCTTAGATCAACGTTCGAGTTGTTACTATGGATGCAGAGCTGGAATTTGCCATCCAGCCAAACACTACAGGCAAACAGCTGTTTGACCAGGTCAGTGAAGTGTTGATGTGGGCTCTTGTTTAAGTTTGGAGTATGTTTCAGACTATAGTGTTTTCTTAAGACTGGATTCCAAACCTACCTTTCCTTCTTCTCTCTGCCTCCTAATTGAAGGGCCCTGGTCTGAAGTAAGATCACTAAATTTCATCACAATAAAAAATAAAAAAAATTTAAAAAAACCAAAAAAACACCAACAACAACAACAAAAACCCACCACA
Organism: Megaceryle torquata; assembly: GCA_024611175.1. Classification (NCBI taxonomy): domain Eukaryota; kingdom Metazoa; phylum Chordata; class Aves; order Coraciiformes; family Cerylidae; genus Megaceryle; species Megaceryle torquata. Next base: position 21,548 of record JANIJG010002377.1, read on the forward strand.
AAACTCAAAAATCACTGCAGATGTGTTATGTCCCAGTGAAACTTGTATTCCTAGCAGTGTTGGGTGATGAAGTGTCATAAGGGATCTAAAATATCTGAACAGCATACATAGCATCTAAAAATGTACCTCTTGCTTTGAAATATGGCTTAGCTCTTCTTTTTTTCTTAAATTCTAATGTTGAAATGTTGACCCTATGCATGAGTCTTCAGAACCAGGTCTTTAGATGGCTGATGAAGGCATAGGTGTAGCTGGATTCATTCAGAAGCTGTGCTGGAGGTAGCCACTTGCCACAAATGTTCATGTTTGCCAGTCTGCTGGAAAACCACAAGAGTTTGTGATCTCCATGCCACAACTATAGCAACGTGCCTTAAAAGAAGCCCCTTTGCAGCAGAATGGAGCAGAAACTTGTTCATCTTGCCCCTGGGGGTTCCCAGGGAAGAGGAGGGCATAAGTAGCCAAGACTCTCCTAGTTTACTGTTCTTCCTGCTGCTGCATTAACAATATACAGGTCTGTTTGGAGATGGACCTATAAAAGTCAGTTAAAGACAACTAAAATAAACAAAGGGCAAGCTGTAGAACTTCATTATTCTTAAGTAGCTTGTTTTTATAAAACTGAAGCAAGGCCTGGTTTAGCTTACTGTTCTTGAATTTAAAGTTTGCTATCATCTATTCCTGATGCAACCCTGAAAACTAAGAATTGATCTATGCAAACTTCAGTTATACATATTAAACTGTTTACAAAATACTACAGCAGTTCTGTTGCACTTTTCCCCTTGCCTCCTGCTAGCCTTGATATCAAAGGGTGGTTGAGCTTTAACTCAAGTAGGCAGAACTGGCTAAACAATGTCCATTTCTTCTTAATTTTTTGTTGGTACAATTTCTCCCTTTAGTGGGTTAGCTAGAACTTGCTAGGCCTTATAGAAACTGTGCAGTGAGAAGTATTAAAAAAAACACAAAACACCACAACCCCAAACAAAGAAAAACAAACAAACAAAAACAAACAAACAAAACCACAAACCAAAAAAAAAACAAAGCCTCAAAACCCTCAAGAAACAAATAAACAAAACCATTTAGAGGGTTTATGGAGGGAGTGAAAGGAGGAAACCAAATTGTAGAACTTCATAATACAAAATAGGATACTGTAAATTGTATTTAGCACTAAATCTAACTTTAATTCTTTTTTATTATTACTGATGTTGGATAAACATGAAGCATTAATTGACTGGCAAGGAAGTGAAGTGTGTACGAAACCTGCATTTTTACAGAACTAGTATTTGGTGTTTGACTTTGTGTTCACTGCTGATCACCACTGCATCAGGCTTATTTCCTCCCCCAGCCTTTTCCATGTTAACCCAAAATACAGAACTTGAGTTTCAGCTCTGAGGGTACAAAAATCCAAATAGTTAAAAGCCAGGTATTTAAAAGCCATGCCTTTGATCAGACAGTGTATGTCTGTCCTATGTTCCTTAAGGATTTTTTTTTTCCCCCATATATTCATTAATGTTTACATCTTTTAAAAGTCAGGGTCATCTCACTGGCAGAAAAGAAACTACTTTCTTGACCTCCAGCTGAGAACTACAGAACCCTGAGAACATGGAAGAAGGCAGGATGCTTCAGATCCAAGATACTTCTAGCTTGCTGTCCAGGTAGTTCTGGATTACTGGAGACTGCTTGTTGCAGCTCTCACCTCACTGCACTGCTGGCATAGACTATCACCTCATAAAGTTTTCCTCCTTACATCCTATGGCTTGAGTTTAAAACCTTGATTGGAAGTTCTTATCCATAGCCCATACTTTGTTGGGGTGCACTTCTGCATAGGAAGAGCAGACTAAGGTAGAAGTGTGCAGCACAAAACCGAGGAAGGTGAAGACTATGTTTAGCTGCAACTGTTCTGACATCCTCTCTTTGCTTCTGCTATGCAAGCCTTTTACTAGGCCCTTATCTCAGATGGAGTTTACACTCAGATAAAGCCGAAGGAGGCAACAGGTTTTTGCAGGTAGGGGGAGTGGCCTTGGACTGCAGAACCACTGTGGGGGGGAGAAGGGCATTGAAGAAGGAGGCTAATTTTAAAAATTGCAAGATGATTTCTTGGCCTGGCTGTCAGCTAACAAAACTACTCTGGCAGTGCTCTTGTGCTTCAGGCTTTGCCTAGCATGTGTATCCTGCACATAAGGTGGGTTATAGTTCTCTTTATATAAAAAGGGGATAATAGTGAAAACTTGTGAATACTGAGTTTAGCTCTGGTCAAGCCAGACTTGTGCAGAATTTATGCTGCAATGGTCCCAAGTGTCCCGAGAACCAACACAGTGGGCTCAGCAGCTGGCTAGGGTACCTCCCAGGCAGTGGTGTGCCGTCCTGGCCACAAGGAAAAGAAATTAAAATGAAGGAGAGTGTGCCTCTAGCAGTTTCTGGGAGTGAATGCCTTTCTAAGTGGAATGGGAAGGCTTAAGATTTGCTGCCTCATGCATTTGAGAAAGGAGGGGAGGTGTCTCCCATCTTGAATATAATGCCTTGGTTCTTAGTTCTTCCTTGTTTTGCGTTTCCCAGAACACAGGGTAAAACATTTCATGTCTTTGTTCTTTGAATCGGAAAACAAATGGTCAAATTGAAGTTTAACCTAATACTTTCTCCTGCCTTGCCTTTAGGTTTTGGGAAGAACTTGAGGGGTAACTTCTGCAGGCTTTCTAACTTGATTTATAAAAAAAGTGTAATTTTTTCTGTTCTAAAGTGACATTCAGAGATAATGACCTGATAACTACTTTATTTTTGCAACTCTATTTTAACAAAGTTGTGACACGCTTTTGTGCAACAGGAAGTACCACGTTCCGCATACCCCTGCTTTTCTGCTAGATTGAGTAAAGCCTAGTTCTGACCCTTCTAAAAATACATCTAGCTGTCAGAAAGCTTGTCTGTTCTGTGGTGAAACATGCCAATTTAGGGGAGGAGGGAAAAGGAATTTTAGCCAAGTAAAGGCTGAAGTATTTTCAGATGGCAGCTCCTTTTAAAAAGTTAGGGGATTGGGGGTTGGTTTGTTTGTTTGTGTTGGGGTTTTTCTTGTTTGTTTTTTAAATAAATTCCTAAATAGCTATAACTAGTTACTTATCATCCTGCTGAAGTAGAATCTCTAAACCGTAGCCTACTAAATACAGCTCACAGTTTCTAGCTATGAAGCCATCCCATTTCCTCAGCTAGTAGGCACTGACTTGCTTATTCTTAAAAATGATATTTGCCTAGTGGCATTTTTCACACTACTGTGCCATTTTCTTGGTCTGCTTATATCACTAAACTTTATAGATTGCCTGTTACTCAACAATGTTACACAAAGAGTAATTCTCAGAATGTTAATCAGAATGGTGCATTTTTCCCAATCTCCCTTGCCAACCCCAGAAAGCTCTGACTTTCAGGTACAGACTGCTGCCTTCTAGCTCACCAGTAAGAAAGTTTAAGGGAAGCCACAGCAAAAACTAATTATATATCCTAAAATTGTTGTCTCTCTCACGTCGGGTTTCTAGCCAGAGTGTCTCCAGCAATACTATAAATGGTGAGGGTGAAACAGGGCCTTGGTTGAGATCTTAGACTTGTTGAAGCATATATAACTGCTCCCTCTCAAGTCTATCACACTTGCCTAACTTGCAGAGTAGTTATAAAAAAGCCTTGTCTTCCACTCAGTTCAGCTCCCTTTGATGCCTACATCACTTTTTTAGGGGTTACTCTGCAAATAACATTGAGGAAGTGATCCAGATATGTATGTAATGGATCTTCCCAGATCTCCTCTCTCTCTAGAGCACAGCTTTACAGGCAGTTGAGCTGGCAGCAGACTTGCTGTAACAACAAGCAGTCAAGAGTTAGACTATCTCCTGTGCTCAGAAAAAGGAACATATCTAAACAGGGCTGTTTTCACTAGTAAGTGTGCCATCCAGTCAATGGATGGTGCTTCTGGCTCTTCTGTCTGGTTAGTATTTACAAAATAAAATATGTCCTAATGTTGGGCCATCAATATGTTTTTGTCCTTCAAAATGAACCTTTGTGTGAGCTTAACAAAAGAATACCCTGGACTGAGAATACTCGCACCTTGTTTTACTTCTCAAAACTGCCCCGGGAGCTCACTGCAGCAGCTGTGTGAAGCATCCCCTAGTTGCTTTTGCCAGCCAAATAATCTTTGGTAACTGACAGACAAGATCACTTGAGCCTGACTAGTTGTAGTTAGGATTAACACTGTTACACACCATCTCACCATAAGTTTTGTTGAGAGGAGCAACTTCTCTGCTTCACTAAATATTTTTAAGAAGGGCCAATAGATACAAGCAAACAGAAGCCCCACCTGCTGCCCGTGTACCAGGATAGCAGTTGGTGGCCTGTCACTTGCCATGTGTGTGTCTTTCCCAGTTTCCCCAGAACAATCTTCTGCTAGGAACTGCATGGGCTTAGCCTATGCCCCTGCTGTCATCTACTACATCAGCTGTATATCTTTGTCTAAAAGATGAAAGAGATGATAGATGATTAGGTTTTGGCTGTTGCCAGCACCCATAAGTGCAGCAGGGCTTGAAAGGATACCGGGACCTCAAGTGAATGTTACCTACAGTAATTTATTTATTTTTTTAATCTTTCTGTTGCAGGTGGTTAAAACTATAGGTTTGCGGGAAGTGTGGTACTTTGGTCTTCAGTATGTGGACAACAAAGGATTCCAGACTTGGCTGAAGCTTGATAAAAAGGTAACAGACTTCAGGCTAATTGCTGAACAAAGGTTAAAGCTTACATAATTCCTGATGTGTTATTGGCTGCAGCTTTATAAACCTTGTACCCGTTGTTGCTTGTTCCTTAGTTCTTCTAACTCTAGGATTATTTTTAGAGGGAACTTTGTGACCTCCATGGGAACTGTTTGGATGAGGTGTGTCACTGTGGAAGTTTGCCATTTCTGTGTGAATTGTAGAAAGCTTTATAGTATTTGTCAGAGGTACAGCAGCAGCTTGATATTGTACTTGGTTGAGTAAAAGCAGCTATTGTTGCTGTGACTGGGGGAACATCTTGGCTAGTGATGGCTTTAGTCTGTACCTGTGCAGGATCACTTGTTGCACTAATCAGAAAGATAGGTCACTTCAAGCCTGGGCAGTTTTAACAGAGCGCTGATGTCTCTGATGTGCTCTTGTTTGTGGATTGGCAGTTCTTATGAGGGTATGAACTGTGTTTCTTGGTGGGGCAGTCAGTGATATACCTGCTTAATGCCTGGGGGCTGTTCCCTGTCAAACAGATACAATACTCAATGGGTTTGCCATCCGATTCAGTGTGGTAAATCTTCTCTAGTGACTAAGGTTGCTACAGAATGCAAACAGAATTTTATTGCCTTAGTTGGAAAACATATGTCTCCTCCGTATTCTCGTACTAGTAAGGAGCCAGAATGAATGAATTCTGGTAATGAGTTGCCAGTCACTTGCAAAGTGAGTGAAGCAAATGCCCCCAATCCTTTTTTCTGTGTAAAAGCAATTTATTCTGCTTCTTGCAACCCTGTTCAGTTGTGGCGTCATCTCTGTCCTCAGGTTTCTGCTCAAGAAATCAGAAAGGAGAATCCCCTCCAGTTCAGATTCCGCGCCAAGTTCTTCCCAGAGGATGTGTCTGAAGAGCTGATCCAGGACATTACCCAGAAGCTCTTCTTCCTGCAAGTGAAGGAAGGGATCCTCAGCGATGAGATCTACTGTCCTCCTGAAACAGCAGTGCTTCTTGGCTCCTACGCTGTGCAGGCCAAATATGGAGATTACAAAAAAGGTGTGCACAACCCGGGATACCCCAATTCAGACCGTCTGATCCCTCAGAGGTGAAGGAGTTGTTTGATGCAGTCCCCCATCTTTTTTTTTTTTTTTTTTTTTTTCCTTTAAGTCAAGAGTTTGCATTCAAAGAGTTTCTCTGAAAGCATGGGGGTTTTTTGGTTTGTTGTGTTTATTTTTTTTTCTGTTTGTTTTGGGGTTTCTTTTATTGTTGGTTGTTTTGTATGCATTTGTGTTTTTTCCTTTATTTCTGTCATATTATAGTACATTTTTGTGCTCTGCCCTTGGGTTGGTTAGGGAGAATTATACTTTTGAATTCAGCATTTCTTTCCTAAACGTCACTACCATGCTGCTAACTGGCAGTATGAATGCCTTCCCTGGGAGGAGCAGCATTCTGTTAAGAATGTGTTATCTCTGGAGAAGGCTGGGTTGTGTATCCTCAATCCTAATGTGCAGTCCTAAAAATCTTGTATCTGAAAAGCATGTCTTAAGGCTACCTAGTCCATCCCTGCACAGGATAAGTGTGTTATCAGACAAGTGGCTTCTGTTTACGCTTCCTGATGACACTCTACAGCAGTGAATGATACCAGCTTTTGCTTTGCTTTAACCCTCTGGTGTCTACAGAGTGGATGTGATTCTTTAGGAGTGTTCTGCTTATGCCTCTCATGTCTGTGACCAGGGATCAGAAAGACTTTGCAGGGGGCTTTTGTTCATTCTGAATTGCTCTGCTTTACAGAGGACATTTTGTGGGTTGAGTGGAATTTTCCTCTTGGTTTCAGTAAGGTTTCATGGGTGTGACTAGTTATTCAGTAAGACTATAGCAAAGATGAACATCAGTGGATACTGCAGAACATAGTCTGATCTTCCTAATACCTCTTTCCTTGTGCAGGGTGATGGACCAGCATAAACTCTCCAGAGACCAGTGGGAAGAGCGGATCCAGGTGTGGCACGCTGAACACAGTGGCATGCTCAAGTAAGTGGTTTTTATTGCTCCTTAGGCTGGTCACTTTGTTACTGGTTGATTACCTTAAGCTTGGCGTGCTACAACATAGGCTTTTGAAATAGACTCCAAGAGTTGCCTGTGTGGGGGAACTCTTGGTGTATATTTTCTAGTCCAGTGTCAAATCACACGGGAAAACTCGGCAGGATATTTGCACTGGTGCCAAGAACAGTGTTTGGGATGGCTTCCCTAAGATCCTGGAGCTAGGTACAGCGTACCAGTGATGACGGTGGAGGGGGGATGGTGTGGGGTGTGTGTGTACAAAGTGTATGTCTAATGTTGGGTTCACTGAAGCATTTGCATTGGCAGAGGGGGAAAGTTCAGATACTATACTTTTCCTACTGATTCTACCTTGAGACAAGGATTAATGCCGAGAGATGAGTGTTGCTAATTTTATGTCCAGAAATACTAGGGCTCGGTAAACAGGAGTACTCTGTGTCCGTGTTTGTAGATGTAATATCATAACTCCTGAAGTGAATCCCAAATAGTGAATGTTCAGATTTAACTCTTGTGTTTGATGCGTGGGTTTAGGAAAAGTTACTTGTTTCTTCTGAGGCCTTTGTGCTTTCAAAGATAGTCAGATAAATGAGAAGCTAACATCTACTCTTCATGTCTCAACTAGAGAAAATGCCATGCTGGAATACCTGAAGATTGCTCAAGACCTGGAGATGTATGGAATCAACTACTTTGAAATCAAGAATAAGAAAGGAACTGACCTTTGGCTGGGGGTTGATGCCTTGGGGCTCAACATCTATGAAAAGGATGATAAGTAAGGCTTTTGTTTTTACCTCTGATCTGTCAGATGGGGGTCTGGTGTGGGAGCCAAGGGATATTTCTCATTTACAGGGTGAGGAGTTTAGAACTTTCTTGTGTTCCAGTTTTGGATCAGTAGGTGTACTAGAAAATGAGCGTTGACATCATTTATGCTTTCATGACTTTCCTGACCTTTCTAGCCTGACCTGCTAATGATACTTATTGTATGAAAAGAGATGTTAATTGTTCAATGCCATCTGGTAAATCATGCACAATTGTAGAGCTGAAACCTGAGCTAAGGAGTTTTCCTTGAGTCAGATTGCCAGCTATGCTGGCAGTGCGTACAAGAACCCCGTCAGGCAGCATATCTGCAGAGTATTTGGACATCTAAGGCCATTCATAAAGGGGTGGACATGAAACCAAAGCTGGATAATATCCAGAACCCAGACAGGGGTTAACCTGTATAGTTACCGTGAACGAGGAATGAAATGAGGTCTTGCTGAGGTATGCAGTTTTAATCAGCCCTTCTGGTGAAGGCAGAGCCATTATTTATTGGATAGTAGGTGGGGAAATGATGGACTACATCTATAAATAAACATAAAAGGAAGGTGAGAACAGCTGTGTCTAATCCTGCTTGTCTCTTGTAATACTCCACAACTGAAGGATGAAGGGGAGTTAAAATAGAATTTTTCTCTTTTAGATGATGGGTTGCTGCGTTGTCTGGACTGCTCCCCCCTGCCTCCCCCACATGTTCCAAGTCTTGGTTTCATGTCACTAATCTGTAACACACTACTGTTGTAATACGGAAGGGATTTCACCTGTTCTACATCTTAGTCTCCAAAAAGCTTTGAATGTAACCCAAATATTAATTGGAACTCCTGGAGCTTTTGTTAAGATGGCAAAGAGAAATGCAGGCTTTTCTGCAATGCTAATATGTGCTGTCATCCAGAAAACAAGGAGTGTCACTTGAAAGAAAAGTAGTTTCGCTCATGTAATGCTTCAGTCTTGAATGACTAGTCTTGCTATGTAACCATGGTCACACAAACAGGTTTTTCGAGCTGCAGAAGCAGACAGAATGTAGCCGTTGACTGTAAAGAGCTATCAAGAGCATTTGCAAAACAAATACAGTGGTGGAATAAACTGCTTGTTTCTGCTGTAACTCTTGCTACCATATAATTAAGTCTTCTGAGTAGATATGGGGACTAGAAAAATAGTAATGTGTGCCTTGCCTCTGGTTTGTACGTGCAAAATTTGGGGACTGGGGCAAAGGTGAAAAAGCAAAGGTCTAATTGCTGAAGTTTGACCTGAGGAAAATGAGACCATGCTATGGGTGTGTGAGGCTCTATACTGCAGTGTGTGTCAGTGTCCCATTTCTAGGTATTTTCAAGGTGGTTTGTTTTTCTGTATTTAAAAAAAAAAATCTATTGCAGTTTTTTTTTTTAAGTGAATTATTTTAGTTGTCCATCATATTGCATTATCTAGGGTTGAAACACTTAAGCTAGTATGATGGAGGCTGGAGTAATTGGTTAATCTTAGTCTAATCAAATCATTTTCTTTACAGTTCGTTCTTAATGTTACACACGTGCTTACATAATCTTTCAGTTGAGTTAAAGGTTAGGGAATGGTAAGTTCTGAAGAGGATGTTTTGGGTTTTTTTATGATGTCTGATTTTTAAAAAATTATTTATTTATTAATGGTTGGTCCCAGCAAAATTGTGCTATGTAATAGCTTTTCTTCTCTGTGACAGAGCCAAGTTCTTCCAAAATTGCCAGCTTTATTCCATAACCAACAAGCTCCATAGAAAGGACTCTTACACAGTTCAAGCAGTTCACTGTGATGATAGACGTTTCTCAAAGTGCTAAACATTAATTACTCGTGCCTTCAAACCATTTGCTAGAAATAATTGTCAGCACTTCAGAGTGTCAGAGACATATTGGAAGGGTTAGATAAAAACAAGAAAATTGCTGCTTGGTGGTTATCATTTATGTGAGATGCAGTTCTTAATTGTTAACTGCTATCTCTGGAGAATACACCCTCCCTTGATAAGAGAAGAATAAAAGAGTGTGATATTAAACAAAAAATGAAATATTTGGTTGAGGGAGAATTAAAGGAATCACAGCCAAATACACAAGTCCTTGTAATATTAGAACTTGGTGCAAGCTGGGCAGGTATGTAAGGGTGAAATAATGGAATGGCTCACAAACATTTGCTTTTATGAATAACTTGATGCTTTTTACATGCATGTGTCTGGAGAAATTAGAGGAAAATCCGAAATGATTAGTGAAGTTCAAAGAAGTAATTTTAAACAAACCAACCAACAGACCTGAATTCCTAAGCAGCAAGGAAGAGCTGGGACTCTGAATATTGCTTTTTGCTTCATAAGGCTGCCTTCCAATAGGAGAGAGCCACGTGTCAAGTGTAAAGTTCTGCTCAATGACTAGTGGGCTGGGCTGAAAGAGCATTTTGCATGGGAGGAATGAACAAGGCTCTTTGTTACTGGCTTTGTCTGTAATCTAGGGGAGGAAACAAAAGAGAAGAAATCTGCTTCTACCAATTGCATTTGTGCCTGCCCCACACTTCAGAAGTGAAGGTGGCATGGAGGTAACGGGGCTAGCTGTAACACAGCAGGGTAGACTTCTTTATGGGTGCTAGAAAGTGTGCAGAGCAGCTGAGTTACTTTGGCTTATGTATGAGAAGCCTCTAGGAAGCACAGCACTTAAAGCCTGCCCACTGGATTTTAGGCCCTGATTTCAAAGAAATAAACTTAAAGCAGGTGGTGTTTAGTAAAGCTGAGCATGTGGCTTCAGGAGAGACCGTCCATATTGCGTAGCCAAAGGTCAGTGGGCTTGCTGACCTCTTGAGAGGCTGCTTTTTCTACCCTCTGTGGGTTTTTGTTTCAAATACTGTGCTTTCTCTGTTGGGAGAGCTCTGTGAAGGGTTGTACCCCACTAAGTCTGTGCATCAGAAGCAATGTGGGGAGGAAAAAAAAAGTTCATTGCAGCATCTCAAAAATATTTCTTTTCTTTACAGACTGACTCCAAAGATTGGGTTCCCCTGGAGCGAAATCAGAAACATCTCTTTCAATGACAAGAAGTTTGTTATAAAGCCTATTGACAAGAAGTCACCAGTAAGTATCTCTGGAATGGATTCCTAGGTACTGCATATGAACAACTAATACTGTTTTATCTCAGAATAAAATATTCTTTGGAAAAGAGAAAGGTGCAGATATTCCAGGTGTAAAATGAGCCGTAGTATTTAGGGTGTATTTAGACCTGTCTGGTTTTCTGTGCAGCCTAAATAAAGGGCTTGTGGTGGTATCTAACATGGAGAAAGACAAGGATTTTACAATTGCAGAGTCCTTTTTGTAGCAAACTAGGTAGCCTTATGCTTAAATCTGACATTCTTCATTAGTTCTGTCAGTCTTCTCTGTAGTCTGATTATACCGAGACCAGTCTTCTCACTGTTTCATTCAGTGCATGGAAGCTGGTGAGTGACTTTTTTCTGTTGCTCATTTAAAAAAACAAACAAAACAACAACCACCAAACCACTAAAAAAAATCAACAAACAAAAACAACCTAAACAAACAAACAAAATCACTCCAGTGCTACTGCAAAACCACATGTAGCTTCCTGTCTTAATGCTCACTGCTTGCTTCCACACTACTGAAAGAGTAAAAGCCAGTGAAGGACCTTGGTTTTTATTGACCTTGAGTACTCGGGTAAATGGCAGGGATATGATTTCTGTGGAGAACTGAAATGTAGCTCTCTGGGAATGTTGCTTTTCAATAGTTACAAGCAGGTTTTCAGAATTATTTTAGTGAAGAATTAGTAACTTTGACCTGTTGCAAACATAAAGTGGAATAACTGGTATAGGTGGATCTCACTCTGTCAGTCTTGTGAAATTACTGGAATAGTTGAGAAAGGCCTCTTTCTTCTGTGCCCCCACCCCAGTACTTGGCCTTGGTGGGTAGGTACAGCCCTGACAATAAGGAGCTTGGCTTTGGCAATGGGTGATGGCTTTTAAGTCTCTTTAACAGAAAAAGATCCTCCCTGTAATGTAAAGAATAATAATGCGCAGTGTGCTGCGATGCTATCCTCCAGTTAACAACCTGGGATTTGGGGGAGTGGAGCTTCTTTCTGTCATGCTGATAATGAAAGCCAACAAAACTCCACAGAGATAGAAGGCTGGTCTGTCAGGCATGCTTTTCTCAACAGAAGAGCCTCTTGGATGTGTTGTACACATTACAAAAATATTAAACTCCTGTTTACAGATCACAACATTCCATCCACTCCCCAACAGTAAATCTGACAGAGTTTGAAATGGGAGACTTGCAAGAGGCTGATACAGAAACATGTTAACACTGAAAACCTTAATTATGTTTTCTTCCTCTGTGTCAGCTGTCCTGCTCCCTCTGGGTGGTGTTATGCTTAAAGCTATGCCTGAAGGAAGAATTGATCTGGACACTAATTCTGGGCATTCGGTGTTTAAATGGGTAGAGAGTCCTGTGGCACCTTGACCAAAGGAAGCTTTTTAAAATTTAGGCCTGTCTGCTCTCATACTCCCAACATCTTTAGCACATTACCTTTAAAATACCATGCTGTGATTGCTCCCAGTTGTGTGAGACCAAGGGTAGGCTGGGTGGGGATGTTGAAAGGAGAAGACTCTTTTATGTTCTTACGTGAAGGTTTTATCCCTTGGTTATGGCCTTAAGTCACAAAACCAACCACCATCCACGCTCTCAGTATTTACTTCTGTGTAAGTGAACCTTGCCTTAGGGTAGAACCTGTTCATTACAATGTACACACACTGGTTTGTTCGTTTGTTTTTGGTTTTTTTTATAAATTACTTGTCAGAAGTAAGAGGTTGGGTGATTAGCTTACAGGTACAGTTACCAGTATTGGGCCTGCACAGCTCGGAATGGCTCTGATAGCATTTAGTGGGGGAGCACAACACACGGTGCTGCCTGCCTCTTGTGCAGTATGTGGATTAGGAAAATGCATTGAAGAAAACAAGTCTTGGTCAGCATCTTCATGCTCATCTTAATAATACTTGAAAAGCTTTTCATTGCTTCTGGTGTGACGACTTCTAATTTTCCCAGAGATAGCCATAATTTGCACTTCTGATCTCAAGCAACTAAAAACCATGATCGCTGCTGCTATGCAGAAGTGTAGACTCTGTGACCCTTTTCAGTTCCACCCCTTGCTAACAGTAAGGAAATCTGTAGGAGAGCAAGTCCAAGGAATGCATATTGGTTTGTGGTGGTAATGTGCCAGCTTGCCACTGCTCATACCACTGTCCATATAGTACACCAAAAAAAGGCACAAAGACGTAGGGTTTGTTCACTGTGTAAGTTCACACTGCATTACAAACACGTATGGTTGTGGACTCGGAAAAATCACTAGGCAAGAAATGAACTTGGGCCTCTGTATCCCTTGCTTAGCAGATTTACTTCTAGACAATCCAGTCTGCTGTAGAGTTTCTATAAAAGCCTGGTTATAACACAGATAATAAGAAATTTGAGGCTGTTCCTTTTGCAAAACCAGAGATTTTAGGATATCTTGAGGTTTGTTTGTTTTTTTTTTTACTGCTTGCAACCCAATATTCAAAATAACCCGTATGTTTGGTGGGTCATGTGGCACTTGTAACAGCCCAGATCAACTTAACTAGCAAATCCCATGGAGAGGCCTTTTTCTGTGAACACAGATGGTGCCTTGAATATTAATTCAAATAGATCAGGAAATTCTACAAAGTTACTTTAGTCTGTAATACGTTTTTAGTTTCATACTTGGCCTTTCAGTCACAAAGCCATGCAAACTTAAAAACTAGTTATTCAATACTGGAAGTCTATGAGTTCCCCAGTTGGTTACCTGCCAACCCAGAATCTTCTGCAACATTTCCAAGCTCTACAAAGTCTCCTCTAAATGGAGATTGTTAATTTTCTCAAAAAGTTGAGTAACCTGTCAATTCTATGTAGACTTTAAGAATATAAAAAACAACTGTATTAGCTTCAGATGATATTGGCAGTCCCTGCTGCTACATTTAAATGGCCTGTGTATATGTCTCAATTACAGTGAAATTAGTGGCAAGATCACCTGCCTGCAGTTAGGCAGAAGAAGAGGAAGCATGCTGGGAAAAGTGACTGTGTGATGTCTCTCTTCTAGGACTTCGTGTTTTACGCCCCTCGTCTGCGAATCAACAAGAGGATCCTGCAGCTCTGCATGGGCAACCATGAACTGTATATGCGGCGCAGGAAGCCCGACACCATTGAAGTACAGCAGATGAAAGCCCAGGCCCGGGAGGAGAAGCACCAGAAACAGCTGGAAAGGTGTGCTTGAACATAGGCAGCAGGGATGGGGTGGCAGAGCTAAATGACACCAAGCTGCCAGGGTTCAGCAGGCAGCTGTACCTGCTGGGCAGCAGTTGGCAACATGGGTTTCGCTTAAGCAAGGCCATGAGCTGTCCCACGTTTGCGAGGCGTATGTGTGGCCCTAGAGCTCTGGATTAACAGGAGTGGGCGCAGGATATCCTGCAGCAGGGCCATGAGCATTACTCTTCTTGCTCCAATCTGTGGCCATGTAGTCTGCTGTCCTGTTTGCAGTTTTGGGTGTTGCAATGAAATGTGGCAAGTAAAGGGCGCTCGTGTGGTGGCATGCAGCTGGAGAGGGGTTCTCCTGACTCTTCAGTGTTCGAGTCTGATTTATGTGTTGGACTGTGGGATGGTTGGGAGCAAGGGAGAAACCTTCACTGGGAGCATGCACATGTTCACGCTTTGAAGAGAGAAGAGTGGACTGGGACACCTCTTACAAGCAAGGGAAAAGGATTAGTGATTCCTCTGGACTTCTACCACTGGCTGCAGGTTGCTTATGATTGAAGAAATTGTGTTGCTTTTTTTCCTGTATTTGTGGCTTGTTTTGTCTTCATTCTCTTGGTGCTTTTGTTTTTACACCTTCTTAACTTTCCTTATGACAGAAGTAAGAAAGTTGAATCTCCTGCGTTGTGCCGTAGAGAGTCCTGGCATTCTCACTCTGCATCTCATAGCTATTTGATGTTCTAAATTTCTGTGACAGGCAACCACAATACAAATATTTTTATGAAATGGGGTTTCCAAAACAGAGTAAAAATTCTGAAGTGATGAAGTAACAGGCTATATGTATTTCTGTCTTCTGGCTCTTGTTTTCTGGTATTCACTTCCCATTGAGCTGCCCGGACTGATGCCCAGCCAACTTTCTTGCATGGCTGTAGCTGAAGTCTGAAAATGAGCTTCAAGCATGGAATCTGTTTCTTACAGGCAACAACTAGAAAATGAAAAGAAGAAGAGGGAGACAATTGAGAGGGAGAAAGAGCAGATGTTGAGGGAGAAGGAGGAGCTGCTGGTGAGGCTACAGGAGTATGAGGTGAAGACTCAAAAAGCAGAGAAAGGTAAAGTACTTGTCTGGTCAGCCCGTACCATATGTACTGTGCTCCATAGAATGCTTATATGGGTCACTGCCTACACACAGCCTGAATCTGGGGATCTCTTGGCAAGGCTCGCTAATATCTACCTGCATGGATAAATGCACGCATGTGCGCACACTGATGCGATCATTCAAAGTAGGAAAGTAGCATAATATCTGCTAATAGTATTTGGGAACCGAAGGGTACAAAGTGTGTTTTCCCCTGTTGCCAAGAGGGTTTAAGTAGCATAGCCTCTTCTAGCAGTGAGCAAGAGTTCAGCTCTCAAGCACTTCTTGACTCCTAACATAAAAAAACACTTTGGGAACAAGTCCTTCCAGTGAAACAGAAGCTTCTGTCTCAATGCAGAGATGAGCAGATTGGAGACAGCAACATCTGATCCTTGCAGTAAACTGTCAGTTAAGGGCAGCAGAATCATGTCAGTGTGACAGGCTTCAGTGCAAATATCTTGCAGAAGATTAAATTATAATGTGTGACTGACTACTTCTGAATTCAGTTACTTGATGTATTATGCACATAATTGCTTGGAGGTGTGCAGTGAAGGGATATTGCAAGCTGGAGTAGAGTGCTTGTCATGACTTCTGCATTTACCTAAGAGACTGTCTGTAGTCCCTTTGCTGTAACCAGGCTTCTGGACTAATCACATTGATCCATCATTTTCCAGAGCTCTCAGATCAGATCCAAAGGGCCATTCAGCTGGAGGAGGAAAGGAGACGAGCCCAGGAGGAAGCAGAACGCTTGGAAGCTGATCGTTTGGCTGCTCTGCAGGCCAAGGAAGAGCTGGAGAGGCAAACTATGGACCAGATAAAGAGCCAGGAACAGCTGGTAAGACCCAGTTGTTTTGAGGACAGGACATAGAGGCATTGTTATTATGCCCCTAGAGTAATGCAAAACCTTGTTCTTTGGGAAAAACATAGTGAAGTACTAGACCATGTGGTAGTATCATGGCACTGGTTTCTATCACAAGCAACCTACATTTTTGCTCTTAATTTCCTATTCAGTCTATTAGAGCAGAGTATAACACTTGGGTCTTTCCTTCATCAACAGTATTTCTTTGCTGTGTTTAGTTTTGTTAGTTTTGGGGTTGGTTTTTTGAAGAGTCTTTATAATTCCCATTTTACTATTCAACAGGCTACAGAACTTGCTGAGTATACAGCCAAGATTGCCCTTCTTGAAGAAGCAAGAAGGCGTAAAGAGAGCGAGGTTGAAGAGTGGCAAATCAGAGTGAGTATCTGCTTTACAGTGTTGCTCTGAAGCTCTCCACTCGAGCAGAGCCTACTGTGGTGCTTAGCCTGGTGTGACTTCTCTAATTGTGTGGAGGCAAACGTCTGTACACCAGCAGAGAAGGGCAGACTAGTGATGAATGTGCAATATGTCTGCAGAACACCTTTCTTACAAGCCTTCAGTCAAAAATTCAAAATGGAAGATTGTATACAACCTAAAACAGTCATCATCTTGGAGCCATGGAGGGGAAGGGGTGCTGTATAAGCAGTGCATTTAATCCATGATGTTATGTCTGAAAACATTACATCAATCAAGAGAAGACATGGCAAATGCAGCCACACTGCAGGTACCAGTCTTGAGGAGAGCGTGCTGTTGTCAGTGACTTCGTGGTACCTGTGTCAGATGAGTTTGGTTGATGCATTAACACCAAAAATAAACCATGAGAGTGCTTTGTGCTCCCAGTGCCCTTACCTCATGCTGCAGCAGACCTCATGGGAGGGCAGAACCACTGAAGCAGCAAGGAAGCTGACTGCCTAGTGTGGAGTTGCGTTAAAAATGCCAGCTTGGATCTTGAGAAGTTCTTATTCTATAGAGCCCATAATAACCTGCAAATACACAGCCCACAGCTCTTCAAATGGAGAAGAGGATGAAGATAACTGTAGCTTCCACCAGAACTATTTTTCCTAGACTGTGCTTTATTGGAAGAAGATTCTTTGTTCAGATCCCTGCACATTACACAGTGGATGATGACAGCATCACTAAGGGGGAGGAAAAATAATTATGTTCTGTGTAAGACAGCAACAGAGTACTGTCAGCTGCAGAGGTTTAATTCCCTCTTTCTTGCTTGACATAGTAGGTTATAAAAATGGGGAAGATAAAGTGTTCATTAAGCTGGTTTAAAGCAAGAAATGCATTTAAAATATTTTTCACTCTTTTTCCCAAAGGCCAAGGAAGCCCAAGAGGATCTGGTAAAGACAAAGGAAGAGCTACACCTGGTGATGACTGCTCCACCTCCACCCCCTCCACCTTTCTATGAGCCAGTGAACTACCATGTCCACGATAACTTGCACGACGAAGGATCTGAGTACTCTGCCTACAGCGCAGAGTTCTCCAGCGAGGGGATCAGGAATGACCGCAACGAGGAGAAACGCATTACTGAAGCAGAGAAGAATGAACGTGTACAGATGCAGCTGAGGGTAAGGCAGTGTTTGGAGGAGGTGAAGGGACTGAAACAATCATTCCTGGAAAACGGATCCCTTGAGCACTTGGTTAAGCACACAAAGCACGATAGTTTCTCTTTGTTTAGTTCCTCTAGGCAGCTTGAATTAAATACAAGGCATTTAAAAACTACTGTCTGTCATTGCTCAGGTTTAGAGATTACTTAGACCATCCATAGTGTTTATGAAAAGTGTGTGTTTTATCCATATCACTGATCTGTGTCTAACCACTGTCAACTCTCACCGAAGAACACTACTGTCATCAGCTGAAAGCTGATCATCTATAATCTGTCTTTAATGTTCTTTTATTATTGCAGGCACTGACAGATGAGCTGGCTCAGGCTAGAGATGAAAATAAGAGGACCCACAATGATATTATCCACTCGGAGAACATGCGACAGGGACGCGATAAGTACAAGACGCTGCGGCAGATCCGGCAAGGCAACACCAAGCAGAGAATTGATGAGTTTGAGGCCATGTAACAATGCCTGTAACGAGAAGGCAGGACTGTGGGAAAGGCAGATCTTAATGCTGTGTTCTTGTTTTGTTTTGGGTTTTTTGTTGTGGGTTGTTTGTTTTTTGGTTGTGTTTTTTTTTTTTTTCCCCCTGAGGAGGGGTCACTGAATGACACTTAAAAAATGTTCTCTAAACCCAGAGGTGTTTGAATGTCCCTTTTTTTTTTTTCCATACCTTCTATTACATTTGGTATAGTTAAAAATTCACCATACCACAGGTCCTGGTAACTTGCTCATGCCTTTGCTTCGTGCCAAAAGGCCTTATGTCACATCTCTCTTTAAGACAAATTTTAATAGGCCATACTTCTAGTTGAAGATACTTGCCCTGTGCAGGTTCTGGATTCAGCTTGGTCTAAAAATAAGCAACTGTGGGTGAATTTTGTGCCATATGTCTTCGTATTATTAGTTACAGTGTAAAGTACAACAGTTGAGAAGGCAGGTTGTA
Source organism: Megaceryle torquata (assembly GCA_024611175.1). Lineage (NCBI taxonomy): Eukaryota > Metazoa > Chordata > Aves > Coraciiformes > Cerylidae > Megaceryle > Megaceryle torquata. The sequence goes on from JANIJG010002377.1 coordinate 39,913, forward strand.
GAACTCAGGACTTGCAAGCACCTGTACGTAGGTGTGTGCATGTGTATTTGTACACCCGTGTTTCTCCCTCGGTCTTGATGCCCACATTTCCATCCCCCCTCCCTTGCCCCAGACAAAAAAAAAACCAAAACAACAAACTGACAACACATCAGAACTACTTTGTTTAGAAATTGGGCTTTTTCTGGTTGCTGTTCTCAACTGGAGAAGTTCTGCAGTGATGGCTCGCAAGCGTGGCCCAGGGACACCAATACCCTCCTCATGTAACAACTAGGCAAATACTCTGCTGGAATCTAACATGCTACTGGGTTTGCATTCCAGTTGCATTACTGATCAGTTATAGTGTAGTATTTATATATATATTTATATATATATAAAACCCACACAATATGTGGATAGCAATACTAGTTAAAAGGGAAATAGTTTTGCTCTGTATATTTTGTTACTTTTCAGATTTAATAAGACTTGCATCTGTAAAAATGCCTGAACAACACTGTAGTTTGATACAGTGCAGCTGATTATTTGCTATAAAGCATTATTTGTAAAGATCATTTTTTTACTTAATGAAAGCTGTTATATGTACACATGATCCAGTATATACAATTTTACTGCACCTATTTTTCTAACAAATTTTCTAATTTTTTTAAATGTTTGATTTAAAGTTTCAGACTCCAAAGATGAAGGGACTTCTTGTTTGTATCACAGTTGTATTCTCTCTAGTTGAGAGCATTTCTGTGACCATTCCTTACCCACTAATCTCCCCTTTTCCTTGAAAATCTGTTAGAAAGTGAGATACAGTATGTTGTAAGCTCTTCTCTTCCATTTATATCATCTGTGCTGCTTTATACCTGAGTTGAATCTCATATGTTTTGGTTTTTTGGTTTGTGGGGTTTTTTTGGTTTGGGATTTGTTGTGGGGTTTTTGTTGTTTGGGGTTTTTTTTGTGCGTGGGGTTTTGTTTTTTTTTTTTTATTTGTAGCAGCAACCATCTAAATAAAAGATCTGCAAAGTAACAAAGGAGTGGGAGTCGAGTGTTTCTGTGTAGGGTGTATTTTATGTAAGGCATGCTACAGATCTTTTAGTTCCTGAGCTTTGCATATGAATCACTGCATCACTCTACATCCTTAAAAGCCACATTGACCTGGAAAGGAAGAAAGGGGAATACTCACTGTAAGGACTAGAGGTATATAACAGCAGCACTAGTTACAGTTGTACCTGTGAATTTTCTGCTGACTGCAGCAAAGTGAACTGACCACCGTAGCTGGGCCTTAAGCTTGCATTGCCACCAGTTCATGTGAGTAGCTGATAAGCCTAGCTAGACTTTAATCCTGTGCTGTCTGCCATATGGATCAGACTTGCTAGTATGGTCTTACATCAGCAGCTGATAAGGACAAGGAACTTCCTACTGTCACTCTATTAGCTGTCATCCCACACTCCTGCTGAGGGAGAATGTGTGCATTTAACTGGTTTCAAGCACTATGGTACAGCACGCATTTGAGGCATGTGACCATAGGCCAAAGGTTTTTAGGTTGATGTGCAATACCAGTGGCACTGTACCTAATTGTGAAACACAGAGGTGTTAGCATCACCCATCTGCAGCAAGCCATTAAAGATAAGCTGATTTTTCAATTCTCAGAATACATATAAACATCAGAGGCAAAGCATGTAACAGTAAGGTAACAGTTTCTCTAAGTAGTATTCGTACCTGTAGTTAAATAATTACAGTTTTGCTGTGCTCAGAAATGGGAAACATATCATCTGGCTGCTGTTGCCTTGTCAGCATAATGCTGGCAAACTGAGCTTCACTCCCGAAGAAACAGTATTACCCTTATCTGCATCTCTAGCAGAAGTATAACATAACCTTAACTTCTGGAGAAATGAAATCTTTGGAACCATCCCATGCTTTCAAATGCATAACGCTGTTCCCCAAGAGATATGGTATGAAGAGGTATGTTTCACAGTACCTTTCCCCAGACCTGAAAGGCATGTGCCACTTGAATTTAAAACATCACATGTGGGGAAGGCAAAGTTGTGTGGTAATCTGTCATGATTTAAAGCTTTCCTTATTTGAATGCAGTGCAAGTGTAAAGTCCATCCACACATTTGGGCTGCAGAGCACTTCCTGCCATGGGAGCACTGACTGAGAAACAAGGTCTGTAGAGCCAAAAAATTCCTCTGCAAGAAACCAAAACGAAAGGTCACAGAGTTACTTTTTCACTTGGCTTTACCCAACTTTGGCCCAACTGACTAGGTAACAAACCACCTCCTTCTCCCCCTCTATAGCGATAGCAGCTGTTCTGTAGCTCCTAAGGTATTAATTGCAATAAATTATCACTTTTGAAACATGATTTACTTCCTGTCAAACTGGGATCACTCTCTGAAGAGCTTGGCCTGCAGCAAAGAAGTTTTTGGTTGTATGACTAAAAGCAGACAAGTAATCATGCACACAGTGCCATTCTACTGATAAGTCTGCTTTAGTTCACCTCCAGTGACTTTAATGCATTACCAGGCTTAGGGCTGAGATAACCTTCTTCGTTCAGATGCTGGTAGTCTCTGCTCTAGGAGAAGGGAACATGCTGGGTAGGACACTCAAAAGAAGTTCATGAGGAACTCTGCACAGCACTGAGTACTAGTGCTTATATTCTTGTACAGCGGGTGCTGATACTGTAATGGAGTGATTGAGCCTCAATCTTTTTGAGCCTTTCATCTCAAATACTGAAACCAAAGCACTTGATCACTGAGAAGAGAGGGGTGAGAGATTACATTGGGCAGTCTTCAAGTGACAATGCTTTTCTGCTCAACTACCCATTAAAGAGGGCAAGCAGAGGGTTGAGAAAGAGATCTTGCTCTTAGGTTAGAACAGAGCCCAAAACTAATGCTTAGCATGCACTAGCCCCTTGTCAGCAAGTTTCACTGTCTATATCTCCCACTGAGTGGATTGATTTGTGGATGTAAAATAGTAAGTACAAACATAAGCAAGGTTGGATTCTACTAGATCATTAGTTCTTGTGCTTCTTTTTCATAAGCTAGTATTTAAAAATAGCCAGTTCATAGAAAATAGCTCAAGGAACAAGTTTTAAACTCTAGGTGAGTTAATTCCATCCAACTTCTGGGTGCCTGTGTTAGCATGGCCAGGCGCTGACCCTAAAAGTGACCTTTCCTGAAAATTCCCATTGACAACCTTGAGCTTCTGCACAGACCTAAACTAAAACACATGCATCAGTTCTTACAGGATCAAAGCTCAAGACTGCAAATTGCTTAGGACAGGGCCTGGAGCTGTATGTGTAGGCATAGTGTAAATATTTAGACTGTAAACTAAATGCATTTTTTTTCCCCAAATTACCATCAACTTTTAATGATAAAGAACTTACCTGCACCGAGCTTGGCTCCTCCTAGGAACTGATCACTTGAGCTGAAAGTTGACTGGTCCCAGACAGTCAAGTGTAGACATGATTGCTGTAACTGAGCTGGGGTAACACCATCAAAGACAAACAAGTGTTTCCACTGGGGACAGGCTTCTTGCTTCAGGACAGGAGACTTTTGCTTTACCTCCGCTTGGTCTGGAAGGATAAGACAACTTCCAAAAAAAACCAAAAAAGCCAAAAAATTACTGATTTCTCAACCAGAAAACGGAACATTTACAATAATCAACTAGGGCCTTCTGGTTTGCTTTAAACAGAAAAAAAAACGTTCAGCTTAATTACAAGGTAGAACATGGTGCTAGGGTGTTTCCTTTGGGACTTGCTCCTTTTCCCATCTGCCTTCGATGTGGGTGCAGGTAGGCTCTCTGGTCTGCTTTTTATTTTGCTGCCTCAGACTGCTGAAGAAGTCTTTACTCCCCCTTCTGTTATCCAGTACTGTCTGAAACCTGGCTTCCAGCAGCTACAATGCTCACCCATTTCACTGATAGGTGCCATGGCAGGTGAAATGGCTTTATGAGGTGATATAAGTGTACCCCAGTATCGTACTTCCAATGGCATCTGATGCCTGACTAAAAGAGTTAAATGATCCCACATACAGGCTGCTCAGCACATTAAGGAAAAAGTCAGTGCCTCCTCTTTTAAGATGTCTAGAATGAAGACGATTAAATTTTAATGTATTTAATTTGATATTTAGTTCTGCAAAGCCACAGCTGAAAATAGGAATGAAAATACCCTCTTGGGTATTTAATATTGGATATGTTTTTGGGTCCTCTTTTTTTTTTTTTTTTTTAACTCTCCTAATATCTAAAAGCAGATACTTAAACTGGTGAAATCTAAATTTCAATGACATCAGCAAATTCTGAAGTTTCATTCAGGACACAAAGTGCAGGTGCTGCCCTGCTGAGTGCTGCTGTTGTGCAGACACCCAAATGTCACCATTACCAGGAAGTCTGACTAAAAGTATGGACAATGCCACTTTCACATGCCAGTCTCCTGCTGAAAACATGCTAATGCATACATTTGCACGGAACGTGAGTGATGTTGTCTATTCAAAGTGTTAGGTCTCATACATACCCTTTAACAAATGCATTCAGCACTCCAGCAGATCTCAGTATGGGCAAGTTCTTGGCCCCTAATATTAAAACCTGAAGCTGGCAGCAGGGAACTCCTTGGGTTTTTTTTCCTGAAACAGATCCATTTATCACATGAAATAATCACTTAGTTCAGCTGATGGCTTAAGATGCTGCTATAAGTAAGTAGGGAATACCTAAGCAGTACAACTGAGGTAAGGACTCAAAGTGCTGCATTAGGATCCTTCGAAAGATCCTTCGTTAAGCTGCTTGTACAGTTCACACAAACACAAAACAAGCAATGAGTAGCAAGTTCCTTTGTGATTCCTGTTGCAAAGACCGAGCTTTCTGTTGTATTTGAGAAAAACAGACACAGGGCAGCACCTACAGGAGTGTTTCTCTGAAACAAAGCCAGAAGCAGGAGAAACACCCAAATGTATGGTGTGATACTGCTCCTCTGTTACAGCTCTAGTTATAGACCAGAGACCAAATACACAGGCATGCATAAGGAGGAAAAATGGACCCAAGATGGTAACTTTGTGGTCATTCTGAAAAGAACAGGGAACAAAGTTAACAGCTAACTACATCTTCCTGTTGGTCTCTACCTGTTGCTGGTCCCAAGACTGAGAGCATTACTAGAGATCTAAACCTCTATATACACCTCACTGTGATCTAGGGAGCTAAGGAAAATGAGGTTATCCTATCCCCCCACTGACACACTGCAGTAATACTTAACACACCTTACAAGTCTTTCATTACCAAAAACTGAATCCTGACTGTATATTTGGAAGCTAACATCTTCCAAGGGCAACAATCTCTCTAAAATGAGACCACTGGAGAAAGCCAAGGGTGCTGGTCTGGTGCCCTTGTAGCCACTTCCCTTTCACCTTTTCCCTAACTTGGCAGTCTCTACCTTGGGAAATAAAACTGCTGCATCACCTCCAGAATAGGTAACACCACGACAGGCACAAGCTTGCCAAGCAGCTGGATGCATCACATTGCTGCCATTATAATGTACAACTTCTGTTGGTGTTAAAAAGAACAAAAAGATGACGTTGGGAAATGTCTGGCTTTTAATTATTTTAAAATATAATACAAACCAACCATCTGCAGTAGCTGTTGTAAACCCCACAGAGGAATATTATATAGACACATTGTCAGTGCTTCACTTATCTCAATTCTTTTCTAGCCAAGGGATTTACGTATGCTGAAACATTTTGTACCTTCAAATTGGACTTTTTTATACTGGGCTGGTACTGACAGTCTTGCAGACACGAGGAGTTCACCGCTGTTGTCATGGATCAGATAATCTTCAGGTTTTTCAAGCTGAAGAAAGGTACATACAGAAATCTGCATTACCTCAATCATTCTATTCCACATCTTTATCATAGCTTATTTGTGTTTGCAACACATCTTACTAAAGGGCTGCACTGACAGCATTTTTCCCCTCTATGATCTCAGAGGGTGATCCTTTTCATAGCTTTCACTACATTTTGCTCTTAAGACACAAAATTTTGCTCTTAAAACACAACTAAGCACAAAAACTAAGAATCACCTTGGGTTTGAGCTGATACCAGTTGAACAACTGCATCGAGTTCTCTTTGAAATTCCACGCTGCCAGAGGAATCACCACTTCCCCCAAAAACACCCTGTATTTGAGTGCTCCTGCATGCCACACAGAGATCTGAAGCTGCCGACGTCCAAGCTGGGAGTATTCAATCTTGTACTAGAAAGATAAACAGCATTTACACAGCATACTACACAGGCTGAATGCAGGCCCATGCTCATTACCTGCTCAAAGGAAGCCCAGCCGCAGCATGGCCAAAGGCATCTGGACGCAGACAGAACCATGTTGTCTGAATGTGCTTTGCAATCTGCATGTTACCCCACTACTTAAATGCTAAATATTGCTCATCCAAATACAAAACAACATTCCAGGAATTCTTTGACCTGCCTTGCTAAAGATTTTGATTATTAATTCAGAACTTTAAACAAGTCCTGACCATTTTTTTTCTGGCTGTTTATATATATATATATATTTGTGTGTGTGTGTGTATGTATATATATAGTTCTGTTTTACAGTCCCAGCAAAATGTGGTTGCTCTAGAGGCTAGTTCAAGACACTTAAGAAAGGTGCTAAAACTTCCATTCTGGTCAGTAGATATCTACTCAATGCAGTCAGGCAAGAAAGTAAATCAGCTGACCACTAATTAAAGCCCTAAAACATAATTAGAGCCCTTTGAGGCATTGTTTGTTATCTAATGTACCCACATGAGACTGGCAGACATGACACACAGACTACAGGTGATGTGCACCCACCTGGCCTGAAAACTGGAGACATGGCATGGGACAAGGCCAGTACTACACACACTTAGGCTGCTGAATCACAAGCTGGGTGTAGGCTCTGGGGCTAATCACCCTGAATCACTCTGGGCTCCAGTGATTTCCAAGAACACTTACACACCTCTCACATATGCAGGTGCCTTAATTCAAAGCTGAATTCCAAGGAGTTGGATTTCAGTGTCAACATGGAGTTGACCTGCACTGGCACTATGCTCTTTTAACCATTTTTGCTACTCTGGATAAACTAATACTTAAGCTAATATAATAGATAATAATAATAAGCTAGTATAATAATAACTAAACTACCTTTAGTATTCATTCAGCCAGCTCAGGCACAACGCTCACCCTCCCTTTATCAGTTATGCATAACTCTGACATTGAAAGGGGACTATAAAATTAGGACCAATTAGTCCAATTTCAGGCTCTTTTTTTCTCTCTCAATTTAAACCCTATATACAGTCTTTGGACTATATAAGAATTTCATAGATTAATTTTTGGTTGGATGGTTTCTTTTGTTTTATAATTGAATTTTAACAATGGTCTTTTCAAACATTTTGCCTGCTTCCCTCACTAAAAATTCTTGATGTTTAGAGACACCAAGAGATGGGGGTAACACTGACACTTTGGAGTAATTCAAGGACTAACAATACAACTTGGTCCCTCCATTAACTTTGTTTCATATCTCTTCCAAGACAACATGTTACTGAAGAACACATCATCTTATGTGCTACTGCAGCTCACTGATGCACACAGAAAATGGGTTTGTAGTGATCTGAATACAAAACTGGAGCTGGGAAAAACCAACCTAACCCAGCCTCTCCCAGCAGACCATTCTCAGCTTCAGCTTCACATTTCATTAAGTGTCTCCGAAGTGAGAATAATGGCTCCTATTTTCTACACTTGTTTCTTACAAGGACGCAAGAAATAGTAGTGCAAGGCATTAAGGAATTAAAATCATAACTACTGTTCTCTGGTAGGTTTAATAAAGTTTGAAGACACTACAAAGAGGTGGCCTGGCATCAGTTGCACAGGGAAAAGGACACAGACAACATTTTAGAAGTGGTGGAATTCAGTGAGCATTCAGCTAGCTGCAGAGACACACTCCCAGGGGCACTGACAAAGGGAGTGTCCATTGAAAGGGATACTTGTACAGAATACTGACTGCTGGGCAATACACCCAGTTCCTGGATGTACAAAACAAAGTCTCTATGGAAGACACTCTGCTTTTGCCACAAGGTAACTCAGAACAACACTGGAATTCATTAAAGGTGTTTTCATGGACAAAAGCAGATTCTTCTAATGGTTTACAATTTACTATTGTACCTCTGAAAATACTTTCTTTTATTTGGGCTGAAAAACCTGATTTTTTTTACTTACTGTTGTCAGTGACTCCTAGATTTGCCCTATCAAGACAATTCTGAACTTGCAGGATTGTGCATCACAAAAGGAAACGTTACCACAGAAAAGCATGCTAAGCAGCACACAATTGCAAACAATACCTTCAAAGTCTCATCGAAGTCTGGATCTACTGTGCTCTTTTTGACAGCTGTCTTCCGCTTACTCCGAGGAGATTTATCAGGAAGTAAATAAACCTTAACGTACCTTGTAGATAGAGAGAAGGATATATGGAAAGGGGAGGTGGAAGGGGAATAAACAAAGAAAAAATAATTAAATGAGAGGAGCTTTTTCTTCATTCTTAAACAAAGTTACTGATTTTGTAGTTTTCCAAGCAATAAAAAGGCACATTTTGATTTATATCCTTTATCAATAAAAGCAGACAGACTACAAGGATCCCTGTATACCATTCAGCTAATATATTTCAATTCTATCCTAACTGGGAAAGAATTAGGATCTGAATAGGAAGCTTTTGTTTTCATACTTTTGGCCTCTCATAGTATAGCCATCAAGGAAGTCACCTTGTCAGTTGTAGTGACAGCTTTATGATGAAAACACACAACATATTATGTGCTCAAAGGAAAAAAAAAAACCTAAAAAATCAGCTCAATCAACTTTAGGGTTTTTGCTGCTTGTTCACGAAGAAAATACCCCATCTTTACAACACCAAGTGCCATGTAGCAGAAAAAGGTGAATGATTTCAAATAACACATAGTAATTCAGAACTCTTACAAACACTAATTGTTATAACAGCCACTAGAGTGAAAGTGGAAGATTGTTTAAAGTGATCAAAACTGCCCTAACATTGATTCAAGGAAAAAACAGTAAAAAAAAATTCTGGAAGCTGAGTTGGACTAATATCAAGCACCAATGATTCCTACTCAAAGTTTCTCATGTGTAAGTCACATGAACATTAATAGTTCAATATTCCCTTTAATATGATTTTAGTGGGCTGTAATTGTGTTAAGGCTTCAAAACTAAAGAGTGTTAGCAATAGAGAGTATGTGCTCACAGCTTGGCAGGGAGAGGATGATTGTTAACATATTGCTAAGTATTTTTAAACTGTACCTGTTGTATATATTTCAGATATTATGATTTAAACCCATTTTAAAACAGCCTCTTGACTAACTTGCTAGGTAAATAAAATCAGCTGTATCCTCATATCATCAATGCAGAATTTACACTTCTTGCCTATTCTTTCCAAACTTAGCTGTAGGCAAAGCTGCTTTTTTAAATAGTCAGGTACTAGAAGTTTCAGCCTGTTCTTCTGTCACCTCAGATCAATTTATTAAAAAGTAGACAGACTTCAAATCAGTCAACAAGTTAAATAATTCAACAGGTTTAAAGCATCCGTTAAAAGTCTGCTTTTTGCCAAGTGTGTTAAGTGAGTACACTGACTGTACCTTTTCTGTTGACTTGGAAACCAATAGACATATAAATATATACCAATAGAGAACATAGTATTCACAACACAGCATTTTCCACATTGCCTTTCAGGCTTCCTGCAACCGTTTGTCTGGCTTGATTACCAGGGGACTTAAAGAACCTTGACCCACTTCTGAAGTGCTTCCAGACTGCCCTGCTTCACAAGCTGCTGTTCTAGCAAGGCTCCTTTCATCACTAACCTTGTCTTTATAAACATCCTCTGCAAAATGTACAAAAGCCATGTTCCTTCTGGCTGAAGGTGACTGCAATTCCACAATTCCAATGTGGTCACTCAAGTGCTCAAACATGGTGTGAGAGCTGGGGTAAAAACATGTAGTTAGCTATTCTACCTGGTGATTTTCTCTGCATGGCTGCCACATGGTCAGTGAGGACTGTTTAGTAATAAACAGACAAATCACCAAGGCTTAACTATCCAACCAAAAATTTCTACAGCACACATCCATGGAAGTAGGTATTTCTTCCTCTTACAATACTACATAATTATTAAACAGCTCTAGATTTTAAAATCTGTTGCAGCACCTGAAATGTCTATTCTTATTACAGAAGATAAAACCACAGAAGTAGTACAGCAATCACCCACTGCCCCACAGTGAGTCAGCAGATGAATTAGGAACATGGTATCTCATGTTTTACCCACTTATGTATTAATTTGCGGGCACAATATAATAGTTAGAATCTGAACAGCTACTCTTGAGATCCAGAAGGTACTCATCAGCAGCACAGATACTCAGCTGCCTGCTCACGGGCAGGGAAAGAGATAATTACTAGCAGAAAAAATGGTCAGAATGGAATAAGTGCTGGTATGAAACCTATTTGTCCTGCAGTGTGTATCTCTAAAAAGGTATAGTATAAGTGTTGGATGTTCAAAAAGCTATAATAAGACATTCCATCACAAATCAGTTAATTTCAAAAGCAACATAAGTATTTTTTTCTTATATTTTCCTTTTTAAAAATTTCTTCTCTACAAAACACTTACGGGTTACATTTTCTCCTCTTCTCTTCTCCATAAGCCAGGTTCTTGCATCCCTTGATGCAAATTTCTAAGATGCAAGCTTTGAAGACGTATCTTATGGCAAACTCTATTTCTCCTGTGACGTTAGCCTTGCCAAAATTGCCAGACTCAGTGCAAGTGCTGTTAAGGCTATACAAACTCCCCTAAGAAAAGACAAATGTTTAGGAAAAATAACTTCAGATCAAGCAGGACAAGACATTTATTCCCCTCAAAAGTCAGTTCTTTCAGAAACTGTAGAGCTACCACAAATCACAAAGATTTAAGGTAACTTGTATAAAACATTCTGTTGCACCCATAACAGCTCTGAAAAATATGACCGTGATTGCAATTGTACTGCTTTGCCTTTTTTTCTATTCAATAGCTCTCTAGGCTAAGAAAAAACTTTCTTAGGCAGCTTCTAGATCTAGAAATTGTCCTTGAATAAAACTGCTACATGGCTTCCTAAGAGAAAAACTGCCTAAGTGTCTAAAGGGAAGAAAGTGAAAAAACCTCTGAAATCTAAGAACATAGAAAACATTGAACTAGACTGCTATTAATACATTGCTCATAGTAGGGAACACTGCTGAGACATTAGATTCTATCACATGCTAAAGGAAACACAAGTGGCCTTGCACATCCACTAAATATTCTACAAGATGCCCCAATTCCATATAAAAAATTACATGCTCCATACTGCAGAAAACCACAGAGGAAAGGTAAAAATATGAAGACATCCAGTTGTCATATGTTGGTGCATAAAGAAGATGTTTCCTAGCTTGTCTCAGCCACTTTGTTCTTCTTTCATTTACTTTCACCTTTTTTCACCTATGGGGCAAGTATTTGGATGCTGTCCATCCACATATATAAACAGCTTTTGTATCTAGCATTTACAGAGGCCAAGAAACTGCAATAAGGGAAGAGACTATAATCCTTTCTTTGGCCCAGCACAGGCATGTAACTTTACAGTGCTAACTAGCTGTTGTAACAAACGATCAACTCGGTCAAAATAGTTTGGTCTCCATTTGTTTATAATTATATTCTTTATGGTAAGCCTTAGAAACTTTTAACATAGTATATGTCACAAAGACACAGTTGTGATTAATCTCACAGCAACGTTGCCCTAGATTGCTAAGATATCTGTGTCAGATCACTCCTCCCTCTGAAAATGAACACCAACCCACACAGGACTGGTTAACCAAGGAGTTCTGCATTGCACAGTCCAGCAGCTAAGAGTGCAGAATAGTGTTTACAAGATCATATCTCTCTTCCATGCAGATGCTCTGCTTCATTTGTGCAGCTTGCCAAATATTCATTTTAAAATTCACACCAACAGCTTCATTGGATTAAAGAAGCTATCTACTCTACCTTATAAGCTCTAAGTAACATACAAACCTGACAAAAGGAAGAGTCAGAGTGCTTACTGAGGAAGTCGCAAGAAGCATTAGGACTGTTTTGACCTTATGCTTGTTGTGTGCAACCTTGCTTCCTCCATGAGACATGTGTCAGCATAACCAACCTCCCTTGCAGCTTTGTTCAACTCTGCTCTTTCACTTGGTGACTTATTTTTATTCATCTGACCAGAAAAATGCTTATTTTCCCACAAAATCCTTCTGACAAAGGAATGCAAACACATTTTTGTCTTAGGTTATATGTCCTAAAAAAAGTTCTGTAAAAGTCCCTAATATTTATTCCACAGAACCTCTTACTTATTTAGAGGGGCTGGATAGATGTCCTGATTAATGATGCTTGGATTGAATATCACTACACATTTCCCACCCAATCAGGAGTCACGTACATTCAATGTAGAAATGAATCATCCTTTTGGTTCAGCGAACAGGGATTTAGCAATGACTTCATGTATTGCACTCCTGCTGACATGACTGGAAGCAATGTCATCTGATATTTTGGAATGTACATTTTCATGGAGCAGTCATCACCAACCAACACTTACACATAAAGGGAAATTTCATGGAACTTGACCTCCCAATTTATAAGATAGTAGAAAATATGTCAGTTTGAAGCCTCGGGTGTTTATAGCCCAGTTCAAACAGTTGTCAGTAAGATCACAAATGTCATGCAGAACTGTTACCCCTTTGCCAGTTTGACACTCCAGACTCTGCAGTATAGTAAACTATGTGAGCACACCATGCTCCTTGTGTGTGTTCATACTCCCCCTGTGAAGTGAACAGGCTGGTTTAATTTTGATTCTCTAAAGGTCATTTTAGTTCCTTTCTTTGCAACATCAGTCATGAATTCTTTGGATACTTCACCCTGCTTAACCTCATCACTAACTTCCACAGCTAATCATAGACACTTTAAAGCATGTGCTGAATTCATTTATAACTGGCTTCCTTCTCTCTCTTTGGCAGTATTCAAAATGCCATCCATCAGAAGATGATTCAATGCCATCCCTTAAACCTATGAACTGCTCTCACGACTTCTGTCTCAGCTTCCTCTTCACTCGCTGACATTCTGACATTTGAATTTCCACTGACATTTCCATTACGACATATTCTTACAGAATAACAGAATCCTCCCGTTAAATGAAGTTTTAAGAGAAAAAAATAGCTACTAGGTTAAAAAGAACCATGTTCACAATCCCAACCCCAATATAGAATGGGAAGAATGTAAGTTGCATTTGCAAAATTCAGAGGAAGCTGACCTATCAATTATTCATTATTAATGGATATATCCATCCATCAATTATCCATTACTAATTTGATTTGGTTTATGCTGAAAAAAGTTCATGGTGTTACTATGAGAACCATGCCAAAGGCTGTCAGTCTTTCATCAGATACAAACTCAAGTAAAATTCTTCATTCGTTTTGTAATATAAACCAAAATACACCAGCATTTTACACAAGATCTTAGCTTTTATATCTATTCCCACAGCTTTTATACATTAGCTTGTATACCCTGTTTTGTTGTGCTCTACCCTTTAACTTACATGTTTTATGCCATCACAGAAAACTGCATCACTTGTGGGACTGGTTGTTATTTCTTCTTCCTCCTTGCAATTCCTTTTGGTAGGAATTTCACTGTCATTTTGGGCCCCAGTGATGAACTGTTGGAGACTGAGTGTAGTTTTTATCTGTAAGAAAGTCAGCAAGTAATACTTTATTATGAAAAGTGCCCTGATTCCTTCAGGAATGATAACAGAAGAAAAATCAGTAAATAACTGCAATTCACTCTGATAAATGTCACGCAGGTGGCACACTTCCAAAGAAAATGTAGTAACTTAATTTAAATGTTGATTTACAACTCCCAGATAGTAGTACATTCATTACATTCCTAATTTTCTAAAATCAACATACCACCAGCTAATCTAAGGATCTCTATCACAACAATTACTAACAACAGTCCACTAATAACACATGAAAGTAGTAATATGCTAATAAAAGGTCTTATTAGTCTTTAACAAAACAGTAATTTTGGAAGAACATAAATAAATAATAAACCTTCCCTCCAGAAAATTAAAAATAGCATTTTGCAATATGTATGCCACATGCCTATGTCTATCCAGGCAAGAATGAAAGTTGAAAGAGACTTGAAAATAGAAACAGATTCACAAGTTCTTATTTAGCTTTGATTATCTAAAAAGTTGAAAGTTCTGTGGTGTTCTTGTCTTTGCTTTGACTAAATCCATTCACCTTTCCAATTTTCCCATGAAAAGCCTGATAATTTGTGAAAAATTAAGATATTTAGTAGCAAAAGTCCTTGAGATTTACCTTCAGCCACCTCTGATACCAATAACAACAGTTAATAGAATGCAGTGCCAAAAAGATAATAACATATGGCTAGAAATAGGCTGGAAATAGAGTTTAGCTCATTATGGCACATCACTACCCTTGCATAATAAAATCTATGAAAATTATGTTCGGAGTTCAATGGGTAGGAAAGGAATGAGGTAAGAAATTTAACATGGTTAGGATCTAAGACAATAATTTCTTTAAAAAAAACCCCAGTATAACAGTGATTACATGAAAGAATAGAAAGAATATAATGTGATTGAATAAAAATGAAAGGATCGGGAACTATTTGCACAGAATAAACAGATAATATACGTTTAAGACCTGGGAATCCCTCCTACACAATCAACAGAAAGCACTAAAGAATGAGAACACCAGAGGAGACCATACATTATTACTTCTGAAAAAAAACAGTAAGTGCAAAATCCAAACCAGTATGCTGTTACTATAACACACAGAAATTGTTATGAGTAATAACTACCCTGCCTTAAGAATAGATGTAGAATTCATTGTTTCCTTGTAAGAAGGAAAGAGACAGAAAATGTATTCAGACTATAGTCTCAAAAAACCACCAAAACCCAAACAAAACCATATCATCATATTTCTCATCAGAGAAATTGTCTTCTGCTTTATAAAAGCCTGAAACACCAATTTCTTCTACTTGGATCAGGAAGACTCCCCAGTTATGTTAAAGATAAGTGATTGACATGGCAACTTAACAAGTGCTAAACTTAGCATCAGGTCACATAAGCAAGACTCCCACCTAGCCCAGCTCTAATGTCTGCAGCAGCACATGCATCTGCATCACACAAGGGGTAGCCCACAGCTACCAATGCACCACAAACAGCTTCCAAAGCTTTGAATGTGTCTGCTTGTTCCCCCAGCAAGGCAGGTATAATTGCAGGTCCTTTAATGAACGTAGACATTCTGATGCTGAAAGGCCCTTGAAAACACTACTCAGTTAGCTTCCTAAATCCAGATTTTATACTGCCTGGTAGTCCTTGCTATTGCACTGTTTTCTTCACTGTTACTGAAGTTAAATATAATCTTTTTCAACTTTAATCTGAAGGACTCAAGCTCTGAACATACCACAAATTTGAAAAACTTACAAAAGCAACAGTTAGTGCACTTGAGACTGAAGTGGTGCCTCAGTCTTGCACCCTGCACATTCAAAATGGCAGAGTTACAGCTCCTACTTCCCAGTTATCCCTAGGAACAAAATGCACACTTTTTAGGGAAGAAAAAAAAAATCACCAAACACAAAACAATACTAAAAACAAACAAACTGTTTCAATTCATTATCCAAAACTGAAAGTTCTATCTGGAATGGAAATCACAATAAGTAAGATTCCTATGTCGTAACATTTTTGTTGTAATTAGTTGGTTTGCAAGTGCAGTTTTAAACAGGTTCTGTCCTTAAACTTAAGTCATAGTTCTAGTAAGGATGTAAACATTTACCCTTATTAAAGGAAAACAATAAAATAATGCAATAGTAACATTGACAGAGATCTAAAATTACTTTTTAAATCATAGTAAAGATTCAAGAAGCCATTGTGTAAGTGCAGGGAGAGAAGAGTAGCATTTCCTTCAATATTGAAAAAACCCTTAATGACAAAGATGACATTCACAAGAAAAAAAAAAAAAAAAAAAAAAAGGATCAACAGTAATCCTAGCAAAAGTAAAATTCTAGCTTGAATATAATCTAACTGCTTTGAATGAAACAAAAGCTCCCTGACGCAGTGCAATAGTGCTCTGACACACAAACCACATTTAAATCTCCCTTTCTAAATCTGTAATGCAAAGGGTGAACATACACTGAGTCCTAAATCTTTAAATGGGCAATTAAAACCCCACACAAGTAATTTGGAATCTCCTACTAATACATTTCTCAAGCCAAAGAATCCATATTGATCTTTTAAACAGGACAGGCTGTGTATGATCAACACGCAATGAAGCATAGTTTAAGTTCCTGTTATCTCCGACTGGGATGTTTTTCAATACATTAAAAGAGCAGCTCTCTGCCAGTGGAATAAAGTAACATGAAAGTGTGGTTTGCCACAATGAAACCAGAACTCGGGTAGTTAATAATTGTTGCCAATTTTGTTTACAATATAATTGCATACAAAAATACCAGAACTAATTTCACAGAGTTCGCAGACCTCGCTGGGCTGATTCAAACCACGTGGTCTGACATCCTGTCCTCCATTTATCAACACCTAATTGTTCAGAGGCGAGTGAAAAGTGTGCACCGTGGGAGCTGTGAGTAATACTTGCCATGAGGTCTGGCCTAAAGCAAAAGCCTTTCTCAGCATCTAATTCAGTCACTTAGCAGACCACATTTACCTCATTCAGATGAATAAGGCAATTCAGTAAGTACCCACTATGTGGAAAATTCAGCATAGACAAAGTTCAGGCACTTGAGAGATGGAAGTGTACAAAACAAAATCTTCAGTGTAACTTTAAAACAGATATGTGACATCATCTTCATCCCTGCACAATTTGTGGAAAAAAGATGAATGGATTTTTCTCAAACTTCTCAAGTAAACACTGAAAGCTAGAGACTGTAACCAAAGCACAAAGAAAAGGGAAGTTGCCCAACAACTAACAGCAGTCAATTATATTTCTCCTTGATAAATTAAAAAGTGCTCAGAAAGTGTCAGGGTGGGTTTTGGATGGTCATAGCTTGGTTCTTTTCAGCAACAAGAAGGACAGGCAGGAGACAGGAGACAGAACACCTCCCTCCTGACCAGGAATCACCCAGAGCAGACACGAATCAGCCTCAAGAGAGCCTGTGAGCACCTGAGAGCAAAATAACCCATCCTCTCCCTCCCTGTGTGAGGGTCTTTGTAAAATCTCAATCTAACATTTCAATTCTGGGCTGAGATCAAGTGTACAGACTCAGTCAAAAACCTTGTGAAGAATCAGAGTTCTGGCCATGGCCAGTGAACATCAGCTACGCCCTGTTCATATAATGAAAGTAAAATTCCACTGTGCAAGTCATTATTCTTACAAACATATTCCATTCCTGAAACAGCCCTTACAGTTAGAGACTGTGTATAATAACATGGATACCCTGCTTGTAATGTTGATGGCAGTGTCAGACTGGCTCCTTCTTTGCTTCCTTCTTTCCATGTTCCGCCCATAATCAGTGGTCAGGAGACATCTGTCAGCCATATCATTCTGGGACTTAGAGATTTCTGAAGCAAGAATAAAGAGAGAAGTCACTATAAGAAACAAAGCAAGTAATCCTGTAGATTTATAGGCTAATTCTGTAGCTTTCAAACTTTCATCCTGTAATTTAAGTATTGATCTCCTAGGAGTAAGAAACAGATGGGAAGGGAAGTACTTGTCCCATTTGGTATTTTGCCTACCTAAATTTTTCCTGATGTTTCAACAGGAAATTATAGTCCTCGCTTTCTATCTTTACAGCTACTTGCAAGGAATTGTTGTGTGCTATTAAACACAGCTTCCTTGCAGAAGTAGCTACTACAGTCCCTATATATAATTTAATTTGTAAAGCAGTTTAGTTTAGTTCAGGATAGAAACAAGATCATTATAATGATATAAAGCAACACAACAATGGAAATTGGAAAGCAAAGCATATTGGAAAATATTTAGAAATGTATCCAAAGTACAGATGAGAGATATTACATGCTCTGGTCCCAAAGCACATATAATTTTAAGAACATGAGTAGCCCTCATTGACTTCAATAACATTACTCATTAGGATAAGCTTACACCCATATCGTAAGTACCTTATTGAATTAGCACTTTAGTAACATCTAGTTCATTGTCAAATAAATCTATAGAGCAATTGGACATCTAGTGCACCACTTTTTGCTTCTTATTCCTCGGGGTACAGTCAGAAGTTCACTTAAAGGAAAGGGCAGCACTCATCCATGATTTCTGAAGTTGAAAACTGGCAGGCTTAGCAGCAGACACTTTGTTGTAAATCCCAGATAGTCTCTCATGAAGAATTAATAACTTATGAGTGGTACATGAAATAGCTATCATATGTTTAATTCATAGAGAAAAAATAAGTATTTCTCTCACAACATGAGCCTGTGTGGAGGAACCTCAGGCAGCAGACAATATATAATTAAGGTCTTCAAAACCAAAGGCAATTGTGTGATTTTAAAAGCCACTTTGGCTTAGTTGTGTTCTTAGCAGCAATCCGTCCTCAGATGTTTACTGTACTCTACACCATTAAGACATCATGTGACATATTCACAGGCAGGCTCAATTAAGTCATCTTTGACAGCAAATGGAAACAGGTTTTTAAAATACACAGTGAAATCAGAGATCATAAAAAAGACTGGAGTGAGAGATTTAGTGAAGTAGACACAATCTGAGGAGCTTGACCAGCAGCAGAAGCAGAAAAAAGCTTGCCTGACACTCTGTTAAGATGAACAGGTTACAGAACTTGTTACTGTGAGAAAAAAAAGGAAAAAAAAAAAAAAAGGAAAGATTGTTCAGTTTTCATATCTATCCCTCCTTTGGCTTCTCTACTCAGATGGTCAGTAAGACAGATGCTATCTCTAGTGCCAAGAGTGACTTTGCACTGCAGATAAAACTACAACCAGCAACTCATTTTACATTCACCAAATGGCAACCATTGGATTACAATCTCTTGTTGCTGCCAAATCACACTGGAATAGGTGGTAACAGCATAAAGAGCAGACTGTACAACAGCAGCATTGTGCTGCAAGTGCTAATTCTTTGTTCCCACTGCTCTCAGACATGCACACACCGGCTCCAGTGATAGAATCAGAGGTATAGGAGGTTCTCCAGGTTTATTTACTGCAATACACAAGAGCTGGGTGTATTTAATACCTCTGCAAACTAGGACATTTTTATCTAGATAAGATATAAAGTACTAACTTTAGACGCTTGTGACCGAAAGCATTTATCAGCACAGTACCAGGTTTCATTAAGAGGCCATATCATCTGAAAGAGCTGTTTTCTTAAGTCAAGAGGCCCAAGTCTTTCTATAAGGCTTTCTATATCTTTTAATTATTTACTTCAGTGATTGCAACTGACTGTTATATTCTAACAAATCGAAAGGCTTTACCAGAACTGAGGATGATAGCACCTTAGTGGGGTTTCACATACAGCTGAACTGAGCTAACAACTTGCTGCCATCCCCCTCTGCAATCTCTGTTCTTCCCTCCTCAATCACTGGCTGCTGGCCACATGGCCCAGTACCCTCTTCTATGCAGGCTCCAACATGTATATCCTACCTTGAGCCTATTCAACTCACCAAACCAGCAGAAAAGTACTTACGTGTTTCTTATGGATTAATGTTATGCCCTTTTAATTAGCTAAATCAGTTTTCAGTGGGGGGCCAGAAAAACTGGTGCTGATTCAAGTTAAATGATGGAACCATAAGGCCAAAAACAGATCGAAGAAAGACATGGGGGAAGTAGGACCTTCCTATTGGTAGCAGTGAACTATTAAATTAGCTTACTGAAGTTCTCACAGTCTTTACCAATAACTGAGGGATATGACCAGGCTTCAAACTAACAGAATGTAGAATAGATTACTTTGCATCACATTCTATGCTACCACAGCTATCTGCTTCCAATAACAAAGTATCCTATGCCACCCTACTCTACACTTCTGTTCAGGAGAGACAACCATTGTGTCTTTGCACAGCTTCAACACCTGTTTACACAGACACAACATTAAATTTGTGTAGTTAAAGGGGAATAGGCCTTTAGGATGTATGGAAGAAGTTAAAGACCAAACAAGAACTAAGACAAGAATTAGGGGAAAGGCGGAAAGGCACTGAAGCCAAATTTATTCAGGTCTAATCTCACATTTGGAGTTGTCTCAAATGAAGCTAGTATGAAAACACAAACATTCCTTCAAACACATGCAAATCTGCAAGCCCCTGTAATCTTCATAAGGCTCAGAAGTCCTCTGGTCATTGATGCCTTTAATTTGTCCTTCACAAAGGCTGTCTGTCCTCATTTCAGTTGGCCTTAGAGGTGCATGCACCCTAAAGAACAGCAGGAAGCGTAATGGAAGTGAATGGAAGGAACCCAAAGAATCAGAATGAAAGAAGAGTTGTTAGGACTGGCTGGATCTTAAAAGTATACACTGAAAAAACCCACACAGCCAGACATACTGAGAAAGAGGAAGATTTCCTCTTGAAAACTGCTAATGAATGAAAATACTAAACTCTATTTCCATTACATGATAGATTCTTTAACAGGGTCATATAGGGTTCAGTCAGATAACATGAAGATCACTACAGTAGAAAGTGGTTATTACTCTGTGCTAATGTGAGTTAAAAATACTGCATCCAAATACCCAGTAAACCTGAAAATAACAGTATACAGTCCTTTCACATCTTTAAAAGAAATGCATTCTGGTTTGGTTTCATCAGCTTGTTAAACAACTACAAAAATACTGAAAGAGAATTAGACTTACTGTGTTGTTTTTCAGGCTGGATCAGCCTTGGCATTAGTCATTTCAGACATTATTCAATACCCTTTTTTAAAACTATTTTTTGGCCAACAATTTGGCAAAAAAATTGAAACATTTGACTACGTTACTCTAGAATGACAAAGCAGTGGAAGCTACTTACTTTTTATATGTGTTGTGAGAGACAAAAACAAATTTTCCACAGATTTATTAAAACTTCTAGACTGTCCGAGTTCCTGCAAATAGGAGATGCCAAGAGTAAGAAAACATGAAATATTTGCTGCTTTCCATGATCACATATCTACAGACCATAGAACAATCAGATGGTAAGGCTGCAGCCCTTTGCTCACTTTTGTAGACAAATACATCTGAGGACACATGTTGACATGGTTGAAAACTGTCACACTAATGTATGCAGATGGAAAATTACCTTTTCACTTCCTTAGTCTTTGATACATAAGGGAAATCCTGGTAGGAAGATCACACAGCAATTTCATAAATACAATTAATTACATCACTGATTTGTTGTAATATATTTAATCGTTCAAGTAGGAGAGTCCTGTCTATTCCAGATGCTTCTGTACCTCTGAATCAAAGAGTTTTCATCAAACTCCACTGAAGCACACATTAGAATGTTTACAGAATTGCGATAGTCTTCAAAATCAGGGCCTGAGGACCCTGTCCAAAATGAACTGCCATAATAATTTAGTGTGATTTCAATGAGTTCTAAGTCATGTCCCACTATTCTGTCCACTAGAAAATGTAATGCAAAGGCAACCAGCAAATTCACTGGTTTTCACTCACTAATTAAAGTAACACATGGAATGACTGCTTTATAAATGACTGTTGAATATTATAGGATCATGGGACCCTTCAGGCTAGAAGGGAGCTCAGGAGATCTCAATCCAGCCTGCTTGTAGTGAGGCACCAAAAACTGGCTGCAGTATTCTAGTGTCAAGTAAAGCAGTTATTCCCTTCCCTCAAAAACCAAAAACTACTTGAAAACACCCCTCCTAATAGCCTCTGACCTTTCTCTCCTACTACCAATGCAGCATAAAAAAAAAAAAGATTATAAAGGAACATAAGGCAGCATTTATATTGCTACATGGTATTGCAGCAGCTGCTATTTGCTGCATTCCTATGGCTGGCCTTTTCGTGTGAATGACACTCTAAGAGGCACATGGATATGTGTATTTTGTAGATACGTACATTTATTGCCACATTGCTTCCTGATGCGGATTCTGTGAAAGGAGGTGGAGTTGGAGGCACGACAGAAATTTTACTAGAAATTTAAGACATAATAAATAATGCAACAATTAATATATCATGCTAATAGATTAATAAATAAACTATGTTCTTGCACAGTATCTTTACTTTCTATCCTTCCTGCAATCTAAAGATCTGGGTTGTCCTGCATCTTTAAGAGTTGCAGCACAGGATAATTGCCTGTTCATAAGAATTAGGACTACCTTTCTGTCTTCTCAATCTTGGGCCACTCTGGGCAGAATTATTAATTTAAACCAACCAAATTTAGGACAGGCTTCCTAGACTTCTATATGGTTGGCAGTATTATGATCTGTATTCCTAGCATTAAAACACAATTCCTGTGTAACACACCTCATCTGTTTCAGAGGTGTTTTCAGAAGAAAGTCATCTTTATTTACAATACTAAAAGGATCCTTCCTTGCCTGGGCCCAGAGCTGTTAGAGCTCCTTTACAGCATTACAGTCATTTTAGCTGTTGTAAATAGCCCCATTCTGTGAAAAAAAAAATCTTGACTGTTATCATGGCACAATCACAGACCTTAAAGGCTGTGAACTCCCTTTTTGATCTCTTTTACTTATCACATCTAGGTAAAAGCAAGTCCTTATGCCGCGCTGGTTAGGATCATATCTAGCTGACTATAAGTTTCTCTCTTATGTGGCTATGCCTTGTTATATAACCATCATAAAAATGAGGTCATCTTTTTATATCTGTTTGGGTTTTCTTGAGGGAGAGGGTTTGTCCTTTTATGAGCCTTACCTCAGTTTCTGGTAAGATTTCAAGAGCTTTGCACCAACTGTTTCATGTCTGCCTGTAAGAAGATAAAAAACCCCAAATGTCCAAAGGTCATTTAACAACACTAGTGCCAGTATAATACTTTTTAAATAAAATCAGTGCCTTTCAGGAGCTGTTCTGTATTCAGAGCAGCTCATGCACATACAAGTCAGTGAAATCAACCCTCACCAGATGTATCAGCACAGATGTCAAGCAACACACAACTTTCTCCCATATGACAAAATGTATTATGATTTCACCTTCACCTCTTGCAGGTGACACATTCAGATCAGCTCTCCACAAATGCTGAAGACAATCAATCATGGACGAATGTTAACAGGCTCATTCCTACAGGCTGCTAAGTGCTCTCAGCCTCCTGAGGTCCAGGAGGCATGTAGTGCACGGGCCCACTGCACTAAAGCACACTTCAACCATAAAACTCAAACACTAGGGAAAGCTTGAAAATGTGTATAAGAGTAGGCACATGGTCATCTCTTGCATCTCATGAAAAAATTCTTTTCACTTTTCCTACTAGAGACCTGAACAATCATGAAAACACATGATTAGCTCACAAATATGAGCAAACCCCTTTGTTAAGGCCATCCCTGTGGGGGAAATAGCAACCGTGTCACGTTCCTCAGGTGAGCAGCCACATGAAGTAAAGAACACCAAGGAGCAAGTGCTCCAACAAACAACGAAGATTCATGAAAACTGTTCTGGTTTGAGTAAGAATAGAACTAACCCCTTTCAATTATTTTACTTGTCAACTAAGTTGTTCTAACTGCACTGTCTGAAGTTAGCAGCATGTTTTTACAGTGTCTGCTTCTAGCAGTGATAACACCCCATGTTGAGAGTGAGTACCAAGGATTGGTGTGCAGACCAAGATCACCACTACATCTTGTGTAACATGTTGGGGGTGCAGAAAGTAAAAGGTGGCACCTGCAGGGAGGAGTGGACAGGATAGGTGACCCCAAACTGACTAATGGGGGATTCCATCCTATGTACATCTTACTTGGTATAAAGCTGAGGGATCAGGAGGGTTAAGCCCTGCTCAGCTTGGCTCTGCTTTTCTGGCTTTTTCCTCACTTCTTCAATGGCTGGCACCCGAGGAGGACTCTGTCTGTTCTGCCTTTAATCCCATTCTGTGTGTTTCTGAATCTGGTACCAGAATCCAGCTCCTGAACATGGTTCCTATCTGACACTGGGCCCAGTATGGGACTTTCCCAGTGGCTGCTCCACAGCATTCATGGTGATGTAATTGTCATGGGGGGAGTTGTGGGGGTGTTTGGGTTGGGTGGTGGTTTT
>JANIJG010002378.1:0-15330 GCA_024611175.1 Megaceryle torquata
ATTGTGTGTTAGTTTCATTTCTCTTTTTCTTTTTTGGAAGTGAGGAAACCATGGTAATTTTTGATCTGTACAGGTGTAAGGAGAGTGCTTTTTGAATTTGTTAGCAGTTAGGGCAGATAAAAGGCTAAATTCCTTAGCATTGGGTAGGTCCAACACCTACCCTGAAAAAGTTTTTGTCTGTGATTGAGCATTGCAGATTTCAGGAGGAGATGAGGAAGTCTTTTTAATAATCTGTGAATAGAGAAATACAGCTGCTTTAAGGACTGAGATTTTCAAATTCATATAGTGTGTTATAGGAACTACCTGAGGGAAAGGATAAAACTGTGAAAGCTCAGTGGGCAAAACTTTTCCTGGTAGGTAACTTGTGAACGTGTCAGATTTGTGTCTACAAGAATATGTGGTATTATGTGTTTAGTGCTACCAGCTGTTCATGTATGTGGTTGCTTTGGATGGTCTATGAGATTTGTGTTTGGGTGATTAAAGGATATTTCCAGGTCCAGGGACTTCTGAGGTTATTGTGGTGGGTCTTTTTTTGGGATTTTTTTATTGTTTGTTTGTTTTGTTAGCTGTTCACTTGGGTAACATTTATACTTTTACTGATCTAGGAAAGAAGACCGAGTAGGTCTCTAGTGTGCTGGTTTCTCATTTGCTCCCTTTAAGCCTTGTGTAGTGATATAATTGTCAGTCAGAAGGTATTGGAAGCTTGTGACTTCCAGCCAGGGGCCTCAGTTTTCTTTCTTTAGGGTGCTTCATTGTAGATGGATTGGAGAGAGGAAGGGGAAGGAAGAAATCCATGAAGGAAGTTTTTAAAATTGTCTTTCTGACAAAATTGGATTCAAAATCTCACATACGTGCCGTCTTTTCTTGCTGAGTGTTTGCAATGATGACATCCTGAAATGGTTTGTTTCTTAATAGAATAAAACCATAGTTCTGGGACTGAGCATTCAAATGTGAACAAAAAAAGAGGGTTTTTTAAATCAGCAGAACACACATAAATGGAACATGGAGAAAATAAAGAGGTGAGGAAGATTTCTAGGCTTTAGAGTGGCACATCTGCATAAAGTATTACAGAAATCACTTCATCAAGAAAAAGCAGACTAGTTGGAAAGGACTGAGGGTTATTGTTAGGAATTGCAATTAGTGTATTGTGGCCAGCTTTGTTTAGTGGTAGTGTTGAAGCCTGTTGCATCTGTAAAAATGTTCTGAATAGTAAAAATATGTCCTCTAGATAAAGTAATCATTCTAGCAGCCACTTTTTAAGGAAACAAACAACACTTGGCACCTGTGTACCCAGGTTACTTCTGAAAATAAGATATAAGCTTTTCAGTCACTTTGGCTGGTGAGCAGGGTATGGACTTCCAGAAAAGCCAAGCTGGAAGTTTATTTGCTGGGTATTAAATCATCATGAAAACATCTTCGGGGTTTTGGTTTTTGGTTTTTTAGACATGATTAAAAAGAATGCTTATATGAAAGTGGTGTAGTATCAGATATTTTGTTAATAACAACTATTGACAGAAATGAGGAAAAATCTGGCAGAAACAAGTAAAAATACTGTTGTCCCGTCTTTATTTTGTTTGCCATTTGCAAACACTTGCTCATTTTAATAATTTGTCCTCTTTAACAAGTAGTTCTCCTTTGAGGGAAATATAATTTTTTTCTTTTCTCCTTCCTCAAAACAAAACAAAACAAAAAAAAGATTTTTAGAGATTACTTCAGATTACCTTTGGGGGGGGGGGAAGTTGAGTTGACATGACTCTCTTAATTGTATACTTGACTTCTGCTCTGGAAATTTTTGTTATTGCATGGTACCTATGTCATTGGTATCCTTCTGTAGATAGTGTTTCTCAACTGGAGGCATAAAATCCAAATCAATAAAGTAATAATTTACCAGAAGCTAATGAATTAAGTATGTAATCTCATTATGCTTTGTAAGGAAATACCCATGGATATGTATCTGGGTGACAAAGCTATTTACTTAAATATGTTATAAATTCCAAATTTTTAGAAGATTTTTGTTGCAAATAGTCAGTGTTTGGTACTTAGATTGTTTCATTATTGTTCACTGACAGTTATTAAGTTATGAGGTGGAAACAGCCTGTTGCTTGATATCAGGACACTCACTAGCAAAAAAGTGGTAAAATGAGTATAACTCATAAAATGGTATAACTTCTGTAAAAATTAATTTGAAATATGTATCCAAACTATTAAGTAATTATGAAAAAAAACCTACATTGGCATAATTTCATACATGATTTGCTAAGTACAGCTATATAATTGTAATATTAAATTTATAAACAGATACTGGATTTGTAAACATTTGTCAAATAGTTTGACCAGCTTTTGCCCGAAACTGTTATATTGTTTGTTCATGTGATATTTATTCATTGATCAAGCCTAAATTTACTAGAGCCTTCTGAGAAACAAGACAAACCAAATGAGCAATAACAGATAAAAGCTTCTAGGGATTACCAGGCTCTGAAGATTCTCTGCAACCTAAATGCATGGCTTCTCCTCCCACTCTCTTTCATGCATGTGCTCACTTGTTGGAAAGATGTTAATGGGCTTGGTGGTGAAGAGGGCGAGATTTGTGTTAGAGCTTCAGTCTGATGTACCAGTTAACACAAAAAGTAAATTAAGAGGAAGGAATTTGCGAGTGCAGAAGGCATTGGGTCACCTGATGCATGAAATGAAACAGCAGTATAACTGGAGTCAGGGTGTTCCAGACTTTTCAAGGGCCAGCTACCCTCACATGTGTGCTTTATCTATGACTTCAGTGACAATCATTCACCTAAGGTTCAACATTTCTATAAATGCACAAAAGTTATTTGGAACAGTTCATGAATAGGAGCTGGAATTACAGCAGAAGAAAATACAACTTCTGGCCATTGAAAATTCCATCCTAAAAAAGGTTGCATTAAATCAAGGTGAAGAGTAACACATGAGAAACACTGCCAGAGGAGATTGGATTTTTGTGTATGTGTTCTGTTTTTCACTTTCTGGCTGCTAGTTTGATTAGTTCCATTGTTTTCCTGCCTGCAGAAGGTGAAGCTAATGAGAGGTGCGCAGTAGGTGCCGTACTGCTCCAGAATGTGAGGGATGTTGAACTATCCCTAAGCTATGCCCCCTGGCTTTTGCCCACATCAACTGTACCTGTAAACTGGAAGTGAAGTTGATCACAGCTGAAGATGCAGATAACTAGACTCTGAATTATGTGTGTGTTTTTTGATTTAAAACATTTGAAAATGTAGGAAACCTTGTGGATAAAATTTTTTGAGGAAGTGCACAATTCATCAGCAAAATAATTCTGAAGAAATGCACAAGCATTTAAATTCTTGAAGCATTTTGTGTTGCTTTAAATTTTTATAACAAGAGACTAGGATTTGAATAAATATGATGTATGTCACATTTTTATCTGTATTTAGAAATACAACTTAATATACCAAACTGTTTTTTTATCATCAGAAGTCCATTTTATGGATAATAGGCATGTTATTAATTTTTTTTTTTAAATCAGAAGGTTAAAAATAGCTTTATAGTTTTTCTGTCAGAAGATTTAGTTTTTATTGTTATTGTTTCAAGTAAAACTTCCAGACATCTTTACTGAAACCTCCTTTGAAGAGCATCTTTGAGTTCTTCAATTTTTGATGTAGGTTTCTCTGGGTTTAGCGACGTATATAGAAGAAATACATTTGAAACTGTTAATTTATTCAATACCAAACATCACTGAAATATGAAGACCTATATGAAAGTGAAGTTAACAGATTTCAGTCACATTTTAGGTCAAGCTTCCAATGACAGAAGGAAAGAACAGGTTTTAGTGGATAATGATCCTGTCTGTGGCGCATTGTTGCACTGGACATCTACCCTGGCAAAGATGGGCTATGTTTACAATCATAATGTGCTATTTTTTTGCTTAAATTCTTGGGAGCTGATGGAATAACAGACACATACTTTCTTAGACTAAATGCAGTTATTTTTCCATCTTTTGAGAGTTTTGCTTCAGAAATACTTGTTCTGATTATCAAGACTTGAAGTCAGTGGATGAATTGGGCAAATAAAGTTACCTATACTTTTAAAGTATTTCTACGTTGTGCTGCTTCCCTCTTTTGAAAACCTGGGGTTGCTTTGATAGATAGCACACTACCCTCGCTGCTTTGAGTCTTCCCTCTGCAAGGTTGATGCAATGCATCAAAGTTACTTTACCTGCTTTAAATACCTAAGATAAGAATCCTAATCACAGAAATTGTCATGCATTAATTTAGTAACTACAGAGTGGAAAACCAGAATGTGTTTCTTCTGCTGACTGCCGATTAGCAGGTTGTTTGTCTGCTCAGAGTCTCATCCATCCTGTATGAGGGGTTATCATTCTCAGAGCCAACAGCTGTGCACTGTGTAAGAAGGGAGCTGATCCAGTCCCTCTGAAAGAGGATGTGCCTCATTTGTTCAACAGCAACCCCTCTGTGGCAAAGTGTACTGCTGGAAAAACATTAGTTTAGAAAGACTGGATGAGGTGTCCATGTATAAGACAGGGAGTGTGCATGGAATCCGAGTCAAAAAATGTCAACTTTTATTCTGTCTTGAGTGGTCAAAAACATCTATCTAGAAATGATATATCCTCAAATGTGTCAAATTAGCAGCTCTTAGTAGGTAGTTGAATGGTGATAATTTGAAAGACACTTATGTGCTACTGTAAATATGCTTATCTATCCTGAAACTGAAATTCCTTTACTCACTGTGTTATTTTCTAGGCCATCTATTTCATGAACATGTTTTTTATTGACTACCTTAGTAGTTCTAGGGTCAGTTGAAATTGTATGTCAAACTCAAGGTTTCAGGTGCTACATAGTTGTTAGAGCAACAACCAGTAACAGTGCAGACACATAGTGGAGGACTCTGAGGAACCACAACCTTGTAGAAATGGTCTCCTTTCTTCCTTTTCTTTTTTTTTTTTTTTTTCCTCCCCACTTTGATTTTGTTGCTGAACATTAAAGAATGTGACCGTACTGCTGTGGAGCAATCGGCTGCCAGAGTGGTCTGAAGGGACATGTACCAATTAACTGAAAATAATGAGAAAAATCTTCTTGTTACACTAATCAAAGTGAACTTGGTAACAAGAACTTTGAAAGTCAACAAATTCATAAACTATGTACGGTTTAGCCTGACTTCTCTGGTATAAACATAATCGGAATCAGTGCATCCACTGGGGTTCACAGACTCTGAGGACCAAAGGAATCAAGCCTTATTTCCTGTACAGTAGCAGACAAAATAATCTCAAGCATTAATTCCTTTAGTAGAAGAAATTGCTTTCCCTAACATGTTGGTGCTTGCTGTTAAGTCCAATGAATCTCCACTTGAACTAGAAAACATTATTTAGAGACACATCCAGGTTCAATTTAAGGACTTCAGGAAGTGGTGATTTGACTTGTTACACTGTTGAATTGTTTAAATGACCCTTTACCTTTACAGTCAAGAACTGCATCTTACTGCCAATTTGAATTTTCTTTTAATGAGCCAGGAGGTGCCTTTCTTTCCCAACTAATAAAGTACTTCTATTATTAGACACGTTCTTCTTTTAAAATGGCAAGGAAGCATGATTTTAAAGTCCAGTGCTGTTTGTATTAAGTGTGCAAGTACAAGCACTTATTGTATAACATCTGAAAAGAGTAGGTATTAAAATTTTTCTTTTAATGTTATGATTCACATCAGTTGTCCCAGTAACTTGCAGTGCATCAGAAGGACAACTTTGCCTTCACAATAGTGGACTGTTAGGTCCTCCGTTTTGCAGTTTGCACACCATGTTCCTAACAGTAACAAATACTCTTTCAGCCAGAGCCAAGTTCATAACCTCTTTCTTAGCCCAAAGTTGTGAGCATGATGCCAGTACTTCTCTAGATTTTTCTGGACTTTTGCTGTCGTCTCCTCTCCTTCAGTTAAGGTTTTCTCAGTAAGCACTTGTGAAAGAACAGTCATTTTCCAGGTCAAATCCCTTGCTTGTGTTATATACTGCTTGTTCTGCTTTTCTCTAGAGGTTGGCCTCTGTTTCTAAAATTTTATGTTAAATACTGAAAGACAGCCCTGCAGCAGCTCTCTGTCCACTTCTTTATACCATCTAAGATGTGCAGTGATCTTTCTCATCCAAAGTTATTTTACTGATAGTATGTTTGGTTTTTGTTTTTATTTTTGCAAATGAATGAAGCTTAATAGCACTGTGGGGATTGGGGTGGTGTGTACTTTGAGTCCCTTTATACAGTGTGTACTTACCATTTGACTTTTTTTTTTTTTGTATTCATTTCAAAGACTTTTATCTAACACAAACCTTCAGTGAAGGTGCAGAAAATGGGGAATGCAGAATCTTTTTGCCTGTTTCCTAACCAGCTTCTAAAGACACTGCATATACCGGACAGATGTTTTATTACAGTTTTACCTGAAGTTTTGGAACTGAGACTGTCTGTAATCTAATTATGTAAATAATGTTGTTGAGTCTTTCTCCATTTTGGTACATGAGTACTAGTACCTGAGAGGCATGCCCATTAGCCATTGTGTTTCTCCCACTTCACTGGGATTGTTTAAAGACAATATCATACAGTGTTATATTCAGACTATTATGCTTTGGATGTCTTCAGCTCCTTTGGAGCATGTCTCCAGCACCCACATCCATCAATCCACAAAGACTTCTTTCTGTTATTTGTGGTAAGAGGGGAAGCACAGCATAAACATACCAATTTATTTGGATGACTAATTCCTTCCTGTTAAGGTAAAATGCTTACTGTTTAGTTGTGCAAAACTGTCTTGAAAAGATGTCACTGTTAACAGGCTTGCTCTTAAGCATGTGACTGTAATACACAATACTGACTTTCTAATACCTTGCAAGCTGGTGTTCAGGATTTCTGACTCCAAAAGAACGTGCTACCAGAATATTTTTTTTTTCCTTTTTTTCCTGATATGGAACTGTGTCCTACAACTGGGAGTGGAAAAACTGTATGAATCTACGTACTGCTTGGAATTTATTTCTGCAGTTTCTGTATCACTTACAAACTGGACCTTTATCTAAACTGTTTCCACTTCTGCATCAGGATGACCCCATATCCATCTGTGTACCTGTATTCAGGATTTTGAGAGTGCTGCCCGTTAATAGATAAAAAAAAAAGCTCCAATTTTGTATTTTAAGAACTGAAAATTACAGTGTTGTTTAAATTACAAAAGGAAGTTGTCTCATAGCAGTGTCTGAAGTGGAAACACTCAAACACAAGTAGAGTTCTGCTCTTCTACACATCATTGAATGTCTGGGAAGGTTGTTCACTTCTCAATTGCCTGCTGCTTTTCCTGCCACGTAAGTCTTCCCTCCACTTCCCCCTGCTGAGGTTAAGTAGGTACCCCAGATTGGTTACTTTTTTTTTTTTTTTTGAAATATAATTTTACAATCTTGTAAGTTAACTAGAAATTTCCTGTGACATGTTCCTGTAGCTGCAGAATTAAGTTTAACTTTTATAAAGGTTTTTTGTTAATTAACAGCTGTTCAGGCTTTTTTTTTTCTATGTTTTAGCTCTCAGTGTATCTGAGTATTTTGAAACACAGTTGTGGAAGTTGCTAGTAACTGCTAAACACAGGGACATTTTTGTAAATAAAACACTGAATGTGAGAATTTGCAAGGAAAATATTTTCATCTAAGGTACTGAGCTTGGCTTGATTCCTTTAAAATGACAACACATAAGAGTGATTTTCCTCTTTTGTCATTCATCAGCCACGTGTACATCTGAGGCTTCTGATCTTTGTCTTAAGCTACAGTTAAGTTTTCATTATAAATGTGCCACTTACTGGAGCAAAAGGCCCATCAGCAAATATTTATTAATGTTATCTTCTCCTAGACACATTTGCATAATAATTTCTTGCTAGATTTCTGTGCCTCTGGTTGTCAAATCTACACTGCTTCTATGAGCCTCACCATAAGGTCTGAAAATGTTAATAAGAATTGGAGAGGATGTGGAGCATGGAGGCTTAATAAATAAAATGCCTTTAAAATATAAATAAATAAATGGTGAATTATAATGAAAAAGACCTGTTGGCCAATGAATGGCCAGTAAGGAAATCTTTCTTACATAGGTACTGTATGTCTTGATTTCAAGATCAGAAAAATCATGTAATTGTTCAATAGAGCTTTGTAGCAAGGCAAACAAGATTTTTAGATTGCACTGGTTTTTTTGTTGTTTTTAAGACAAATTTTTAGTCTTGTCTTGGCATAGGAATAGTCATGATAATTTTCTACAAATGCGAGCTGTTTTTCTCAGAGCTTGTTGGATTTTGTGTTATGGTAATTAACTGAATGATTATTTGTATTGCAGCATGTCTTAAGCTCCACAGTTTTATTATGGTAGACTTGTACAGAATTATGGGAAAGACTTATCCCCAAATTTTAATATCTGCTTTGAAACATCATGCATGAAGACAGTAGAGTGACTTGGAAGAAGAGAAATGTGTTCCTGTAGGACAGCCTTTGGCTTGGGCAGAGATTTTGTTTTTTTGGGTTTTTGTTTTTTTTTTTCTTTAATGGGCTACACATAATGTAGCTGATATGTTAATAAGACAGCTATAAAAATTTGGTGTTATTCCTTACACAAGTTGCTAGTTGTTTATTTCCATGTATTGCAAGTAAAACTTAGCTATGAGGGCATTTGTTATGAAATGGAAGAATTAATTGATGAACCACCCTCAGGAAGTGAGTACGCAGTCTAACAGGCTATGAAGAATGAAACAGGAAGAGGTCACAGACCTCTTAACTCCCTTTCTCAGACTGTGATGCATGTTGAACATGCCCAGGTTTTCAACAACCTAATTCCAGGTACTCAATGATGAATTCAGAGAATCCAAATTTGATGCTTGCTGAATCTTAAACTTCAGTTTTATTTCAATAGAGACAAATATGCAATTGCATTAATTTGGCATTTCTTGACACATATTTGTAAGCTGCTCACAATGATCCAGTGTCCTTGTACACTGTTTGTTCATTCTTTTAATCTGTCAAACACCGTTAAAATGTTTTTTTGATCTGGAATGTTGGGATGGTGTTAAACATTTGGTTCATATATCCTAGATAAACAGAATGTCAGTATCTACAAGAGACTATTAAGGAAGTTAATATGACTGCTGATAGGACTGGGATGGCATTGTTATGGGAAGCAGCTAGTAGCAGGATGTTTTCCTTCAAGTTTGGCACCTATTTCTCTGTGCTTAAGGGGGAAATTTAATTTCTTAGTCATTAAGTATTTGTTGCATGAATTCTCTTTTTGGTTGTTTATTTGATAATTGAATGGCAAATTTCATATTGCTAGGTGAAGGAAATGTAGCTTTTTTAAGGTGTTTTCTGAACCATTTTGAAACATTCCTTTTAAAAAATGTATTTTATTGGTTTTATGCATGTTAAATTTGTGAGCAAAATTCCTTTTTCAGTGCTATGTGAACGAAGACAAGATATGTTGAAAATCTCTGTGAATTAATGCCTTTAAATGACTTGGAGATCCTTAAATGAAAGATTTTTTTAGAAACATATTGATTCTGATTTTTATTTTCCTATTATGGAACTAACTTTGTCTTAAGCCACTTCCTTGGAGTGAATAAGAATTAGTGTGGTTTTTTTTTTTCTTTCTTATAGCTCACTTGGTTTTATGTTGAGTAGGCTTGCTTAGGGAAAATACAAATGACTTCTATTTTCTTAGGTAGACAGCTGAGTGTAGTCTTCCACGGTTTTGTGAAAGAGGCCAGGGTATAATGTCTGGCTTTGCCCCAGGTAGTGAGCACTTGGAGTGAGCTGGGGGCAGTACTTCGGGAAACATGCTGCTTGCAGGAACAGGGCTCACATTTCCATTAGCTGGAAAAGTCGGAACATCAGCTGGAGTTATTAACATCGTCGTCTTTAGGGGTGCCTGTAGCTGGTCTGCCTACTTTCCCAGAATGGGACACTAAGGCCAGTAAATAGAGCAATAAAATATTTCACAGGTAATAAATCTCATACATCAAAAGAAAGTAAGATCTAAGCAGCACTAAGAACACAGTTCTTTCAAATGTTAGGAGATTGTGGTCATATAGAAAGGGATATAGATAAGGAAAAACTGCAATATTTATAAGAGGTAGTAAAACTTCTATGAGAGGAAACTGCTGAAATGCTTTTAAATGTTTCAGTAATGAAAGAAACAGAAAAGGGAGCTAAGTCCTAAGCAGTGTCTGAGGGTAATAACCCAAGGAGGTATTTTAAATAATCAGAGTAGGCTATTGCACAACTGTAAAATAAAAAAATGCAAGTTCTGCATGCAGTTTTATGGGCATGTGGAACTGATTCAAGGCCTATTTCTTCATAACTGGGCTTTCAAGGATAAAGAAATTACTATCATATAATAATCAAATAATCTATTATAAAAACTATTGTTCAAAGCATTATTTGATTTTTGAGAACAGTTTATTAGTCTTTTGTCTAATAGGTTAAATAATCAATTTATAATCTTTTATAGGGATATATATGCCTGTATGTAGTAGAGGCACATCTAGAATTAAAAAATAACTAAAGATAATTCCAGAGTACAAAAGAAATATGAGTAGAGAAGTGCTATACTGATCATCTAAGCAGTGCTATACTAGTCATCTAAGTAGTGATGGATGATGTCAGTGAATTGCAATTAATTTAGAATTATGTGTATTCATAGTAAAAGCAAAAATTATTTGGTTCTCAATTTTTTTTTTTTTCTGTTATGCCTAAGCAGAGGAAATATGCTTGGCAATATGCAGAATTTGGGACTACAGAAGCTAGCAAGAGTGAGAAGGATGTGCTAGTTGAAGTCACTGAGAGATACACCATACCTGGATGTCTTTCATAAAATATTGCAGCATCTAAATTGCAGCTATTTAAAAATATGACAAACTTTTTGTAACATTAACACGAACTACTAAAAAATAAGTCTTTCCAGAGGAATAACTGGAGTTGTTTTGCAAGTCAAAAGTTCGGGTCTTTGTCTAACTCAAACAGTGATGCTTTTCTAGGCTAGCCTCAAAATAATATTTTTTTTTCCCCCCAATTCTACGTTGTAACCGTAAATAAAACTACAATTTTATTTGCCTGCCAACCAAAAAAGAATTATTTACTTTTCAATTGTTGATATTTAAGCTAAAGAAGTGTGAGTAAAATTCTGTGTTCTAATAATACTATATACTCCTCATCACTGTCATATTGAATACTTTTAGAATTGCTTTAAGATGTTTAGAGCATTTTTTGTGTGCAGTTCTCCCTGTACGCAAGGAAGGTTTTATGAAGTAAATGTATAATGTGATATATGTGTGTGTGGTGTGCAGGGGCTTTAGGTATAAGAAATTTGAGTGTGTCTGTCTTGTGCTTGCAGCACTGCTGTTGTGGTTTTTTTTTTCAGCCTAAGTATGGCCTTTATGGCTCCAATCAACCATTGAAGTCGCTTCTACTTTTGCGAGTTGAGATTGATGACTTTTATGTCGTCATCAGCATCTTGGAGGAGGTTCAGGCTCATGTGTGCCATTAGGAAAACTCCTCTAGGTAGTATTCATTGTCAACAAAGGTGCCTTCAGCTGAGGCAGTGGATATCACTGAGCACTTTTGTGGTGCCTTTATACCATGAGGGACTAAGATGGTCCTTAGCTGCATTTATAAAGGCAGTGACTGCCTTCCTTGTTTAGTATGTTAGATAAAAACTTTTCTGCACCTCTGCAAGTGATTGCATAGTTTCTCTCCTTATGTGAACTGACCTGTGTCTAGATGATAAACTGTTATTTTTTTCCATGCTGCTATATAAACCTGTATCTCTATCCACTGCCATGAGTGGAACTTTGTATTACTCGTTTTGAATAGGTGTTTTAACATT
Organism: Megaceryle torquata; assembly: GCA_024611175.1. Taxonomy (NCBI): domain Eukaryota; kingdom Metazoa; phylum Chordata; class Aves; order Coraciiformes; family Cerylidae; genus Megaceryle; species Megaceryle torquata. The sequence continues at coordinate 11,874 of JANIJG010002378.1, forward strand.
CTGCATAGTTTACACAAACAAATGGATTTTTTTTTTCTGTTGTCTTTTCCAAGTGTAGTAAAGCATCATATGGCTGAAAATAGAACTATGTAGGCTGATTTGCATCTATGTCAGATGTTGCTGTCTATTCATCAAATGTTTTTTGTGGTATATATTAAGCTTAGCTCACCAATGGCTGTTGAAGGGTGTGCACATGATTAGCACACTGTGGTGGCATTGCTGGTACTTAGTCCCTTTATAGGGAGTACTGCCATTCTGTGTTTATTAAAGATGAGCTGCTCTTGTTTACATAGCTTGTTTGTATTTTGAATGTGTCCTGTGTAGTCGCCTCCAGATATTCAGTCCCTCAATTATCTTCTCAACTTAGCAACTGATCAAAGCAGAATTAACACTTGCAAAATTAGATCTGTGGTAACATGTTCCAGCATAGCTGCTATCAAGTTACCACTTCATGAAACCCAAGCTGAATCACTCCACATTTAGCATACAAAAGTACCATGCACAGCTAAGCTTTTACACAAGAACAACCATTAGATTATGCTGACTGCTATAATTAATTAGTTTCTAAATTTTGCCTTTCTAAGGTGGAGTTGCAAATCCATGTGTCTCACATCTAGAATTCTGCATTTCAGCCTCTGAGATGTCTGAGAGATTTGTAAAATATTCTGTTGCCAAGCTGATTTCTAGTGAGCACACCTCTGGGAAGGTTTCTGTGCCTCACTTGGTTTATCTAGTCGTCCTGAAAGAGTTTTCATTCCAGAAATATGTTCCTGATTTGACGGTTCAAGATGGTAGTGTGCAAAGAATTGAGTTGAGGAGCTTGAAACTTCTGCTTTTATCCACTTGGACTGTCTTCAAACATATGTAGAAAATATTAAGTTATCTTAGTGTGTGAATATTAAATTGGCAGAAACCTGCATAATATGACATTGTACATTGTGGGTGAGTTAGGTCCTGTGGTTTAATATAGTCAATAGCTATATTCATGACAGGTCACAGTAACTACTAAGATGCTAATATTATCAGATAAATGGGATACCACAGGGCATGTTGGCTAGAGTCTGTGTTTAACACCACCACCCCCCTCCCCCACCCCCATGTTTCTTGTGTAATAATGTGAACCTCTATTCAGATGTTAACATGCAATGAATGCACTTACCTGTTTGTTTTTTTTATAAAAACTGTACTTCAGGTTACTGTTGGGGTAAAAAAGTTGTTCACTGACAACCTTTTGAAGATTGATATCAGTGGTGCAGATATTAAAAGTAGTGAGAGAGGGAAAACTCAGGGTAAAATTTCATGGTAGTTCATCCTAGGTACAGCACCTTAATGGTAAAACAAAGCAGCATGCACTTGAGTTTCAGCCAGGACTTCATCTGTCAAATTGTTGATTTTGCATAGAGTACAGGAGAGCTTAATTTTAAGGTTCTAAGTAACTGATTTGAAAATTGTGATTAAACATGGGCTTCTATTCAGTGACTCAAAGGCAGTAAAACCAGTGCACTATCCTGTACTCTGGAGCTTCATCACTGGTACTGGGTACCACTGGGGTTGTATATCAGCAAGGTCAAACACCAAAGCAAGTTTTGTGAGTGAAGTCCAGTACTCCAGCTCTTACTGGCAAATTCTCAGTAAGGTGTGGAAAACTTGGTGTCTTCAACATGTCATGCGTGGAGGTCACTGGGAATTGGCATAACTTTGTTCAGATTGTAGTACTCACATCAGTCAGCTAATTCTTTTGTTTTTTCAGAGTTTGTATGTGTTTCCTGATTTGATAGACTACTTATGTGTTTTTAAGTAAGGCTTTGATGCAATTTTATTGAAATGTGCTGCCATTAATACCTATATGAGGAGGTACTGATATGATTAAGCTCTTCACAGTTGATGGAGAGTGACTGACTTTTAATGTGTTTCTAGATTCTGTCTGTTTTGATTTACCAAAGTTGCTTAAATAAAGGCTAATAAGAATACTTGTAAATAATCAGCTTTTAATACCTATCATTCAAAGGTACTTTAGTATACATTTCTTAGTGTAACAACTTCTCGCTCCTTGCCTCCCCCCCACCTTTGAATCCTTGGAACCCAGAACATTCATAAGTCTTTGAACCCTCAATACCTACAATAGCAGATGCTTTTTGGGTTTTTTTTGGTTTTTTGGGGTTTTTTTTTTGGGTGGGGAGGGGAAGTGAGGTCAGGGGGTTGGATTTCACAGAATGGTTTGGGTTGGAAAGGACATTAAATATCATCTAGCTCCCCTAGCCATAGGTCAGGACACCTCCTGTTAGACCAGGTTGCTCAAAGCCCTGTCCAACATGGTCTTGAACACATCCAGTGATGGAACATCCACAGCATCCCTCAGCGACCTGTTCCAATGTCTCACTGCCCTTGGAGTGAAGAACTTCTTCCTTACTCCTAATCTAATTCTACACTCTTCCAGTTTGAGGCCATTACCCCTCATCCTCTCACTACAAGCCCTTGTAAATGGTCCCTCCCCAGCTTACTTGTAGGCCCCCTTCCCCTTCAGGTACTGGAAGGCCCCAATAAGGTTTCCATGGAGGATGAACAGACCTAACTCTTTCAGCCTGTCCTTGTAGGAGAGCCATTCCAGCCCTCTGATGATCTTCATGGCATTCCTCTGGATCCACTCCAACATGTCCTTGTTTTGGGGGTTTCAAAGCACCATCATTTAGTTGACAAATGTTTGCAGGACTTATGATAATGGTACTGAAATGGAACTCATTACTTCTATAAGATTTATGTAGTTAATATGTGGCTGATTAGAACTACATATAATTTAGAAACTTTCTTTGCTCTTATTCCTAAAAAATTTTTTATAACTCTAAGACTCAGAGTTTCAGAAATCATAGGTTTGCCACTTTTTCCAGCCAGCATGGGTAATACGTGCACATCTCTGAATCAGAACAAATAGCTGTATTTTGGAATGAAAGTTGAAAAGAAATTTTGAAAACAATCTTTTTATGCTAGTTCAGTGGTGTTCAAATATGGTTTGAGGGATTGTTTTGATTTGATATGGTTTGATTGTTGTTGTTGCTGTTGAAAAATCAGTTTCTTTTTGGATAAAACATGAATGGTGCTTTTATCACATTTTATACATTCCTGTATAAATAATGTGAAATTATTCATATGCGTTATGTTTTCATTTGAATTTCCAAAGATTATTAGTATAGTTTGTGTAGAACACTTTCTGAATTGTTTTACAAGCATTTAAGTAAATGAGATAAAGTTATGCAGTCATTCCATTATACAGGTTATGTGCTATTGACTGGATGGGTGGAATCCTCAAAGTAAAGGAAACAACTTTCAGTTAATTAATGCAGACTTTCTACATCTGACTGTGTTTAAATTTTCCTCATTCCCTCCCCATCCCACCCCCCCCCCCCCCCCCCCCCCCACCCCTACTCTGTGGTCCTTATGTTCTGGCGGGGTGAATTTGTTG